>QQSS02102303.1:0-16701 GCA_003687565.2 Craspedacusta sowerbii
ATAGATAGATAGATAGATAGATAGATAGATAGATAGATAGATAGATAGATAGATAGATAGATAGATAAATAGATAAAGATAGATGGATAGATAAATTGCCCGGCGTGACTACGATAAAATCAAAAATTCGACAGAGCAAAAAATAAAACTCACTCTGCTGAAGCAGGTGTTAGACATTTCCATGTTATATTTCGAGGTCGCAGGTATTCATCGGGTGCAAAGCAACAGCCATACGCCTCACACTCAGCAAAACTGGTGTTTTCTTTCCCACAGGCTTTCCACAGACTAATTCCATCAAATGTGCAATCTGCAAATTACAAAAACCGTTAATAGTTCCATCGAATTCAAGTAGAATTGTTTGTTCTCTACTATCAACAATCATAACAAAGAATAAGCAAAGCCCATGCGTACGTCAGCAACAGAATGATAAACAAGCGCACCGAAGAAGTCAAGGCATCGAAAACATGCAGATTGTGACGAAGGTCTTGGGCATAACTGTCAAACAGAGGTAAAGTTCCACAGCTTACCTGGCTTAGCTGCAATAACAGACTGTCCCAAAGCAATACAAAACGCGATCAGTAGCGCATTCCTTTCCATTATTACGCATATTCTAAACAATGAGGATCATACGCGAGATGATAGAGATGCTTAAATCTCAATGCATTCATATTTATGTTGTTCAATTTTCGGGTAGTCAAACAAGATAATATGCATTTCTTATGCCAGACTGCATTCGTCCTTCATGCCATCGCTACACCGGCCTAAACGCACGTGACCGAAAAGCTGAACAAAAAAGTAAACATCTTCAACCTGTCAACAACGGATATGCTCTAAACATGGCCGTTGCAAAACCTAAGCTTCTCGTCCGAAGTCTGGTGCTCACCTCACCGCACTTGCAGTGTGCTCATTTCAAGCGTCATTCACACATTCGCATTGTGAAAACAATCAAGCGATTCCGGCGAGACTAGAAGACCTCAGAAACGATCACACCACCTCATTAAATCTAACAATATAACCCACAAATTAGAAAAGTATATGCAACTAGTAGCACATCAAGAGACGACTTGCACTAGGCCGATGGCCGTTGCGACACGACCGTCCTTCCTAGACTACGAACATTAGGGCAGAAGACACTACAACCAGACGAGCGGCTACGGTGGCAAACCGCGGCCAATACCTAAGTCATATTCGATATATTAACGATATATATTTTTATATTTTCTCCTCGAATGCACGTTACATAACTAATCAACTCCATAGTCGCAATGCAGTTATGAATAACCATGTAAATCTTTAGAAATGCATTTTCTGGAGAACGTGACACCCTCTTTAGCACGGGGCTAATAGGATATTCGCACTATAGCAAACCACTTCCTTAAAACGCAACATTATTACGTTAGTAAACCAGTCATTACGTAGGTGCCCAATGTTGACCATGTTGTCGGAGCTATTTGATTTATAGCGGCTCAGGGTGTCGGGGTGACGTTATGTCAGCGTCAAAAGCCTCGCAGCTGCATATACGAACATATACGAGCTTTGAGATCAATTGAATTTTTTTTTTTTTTGCCTTTAAAAATCTTCTTTATTGTCTAGAATGACCCCCGTGCTGGGTCTTGTGTGGCTCCGGACGTCGTGGCGACAATCCACGTAAGGTACTTCCAATTTTCTTACTATTTCGTAGGCTCTCGTTGTTTAGCGTGAGCGGCATTTGTTTTCCTGCGACAGCGGGTCCAAAGCCCGGATAAGGGCTTGTCTTCACAAGCAAAAGTCTGAGCAACTCCTGCTGAATTTCAATGGCCGAGCTGGTCATCGAGCAATAACAACAACGAAACGGCTTTTACCCTAATCGACGCTGCGAAAAACAAACAACAAAGTGCAAGAGGATAGGCGGCATTTGTCGGGCCTTCTTCACCTTTCTGGTTAACATTATTCGCGACGTCTAACCTATGTTTAGTTGCAAACGTAGTCAGCACGATAGATGACCTATTCCAGATGTTCTTGGGCTCGTTCGTGGGTGCTCCCGGGAAGGCCATGTCGTCTGCGCAGCGAAATCGTTCCGTTTCAGTTCTATCTCTCTTCAGGAGTGACGAAGCCGGGCAAATAAGCTGGATTACGCTTGACGAACTCCATCACTACGACACAGGTGAGGGAAGCAGATAGGTCACGCACCTCGAACCATGCCCACTCTCGTTCTGGACTCCCCAGCTGGTTCGTTATCGACTAGCACTTAAGGAAAAGTCACACAGGGCTCAGCCATTTATGCTGAGATACAATGGTGACGGGGTACGCCCAACACTACTTCACTTTTGAGGAAATGGAAGACTTTTTCAAATTCGATAAAGTTGCGTAGAGCGAGAAGCTCTTGCTGTACGCTGTCACATATGAGGATGAGGATTTCATTGCATTGCAGCCGAGCCTTTTTCGAACGAATGCTGGCTTGACCTGAGTAACTAGCCTAAGTACCGTCAAAATAAGGCCGGCG
Source organism: Craspedacusta sowerbii (assembly GCA_003687565.2). Lineage (NCBI taxonomy): Eukaryota > Metazoa > Cnidaria > Hydrozoa > Limnomedusae > Olindiidae > Craspedacusta > Craspedacusta sowerbii. The sequence goes on from QQSS02102303.1 coordinate 2,483, forward strand.
GTATTCTACAGTAGACTTCTACAGCCAATCGACAAATCATGTGCAATCACGGTAATTTGCCTTTAGTTACAGGCGTTGGGAACGTAAGCTGGCTGCTTCCTTGGGTGAAATGCTGGTCTCTAAGGCTATATCGCTTGTTATTGCTTGCCAGTTGACACGCCTAAATCTTTGGGTACCACGGCTTTCGTGGGTGGATCGCTTCTGGAGTTTCACGTCTTAACAAATTCAAGCGTAGATAAGCACAAAAATCATAACCCCCAACTTGAAAAGCGGCACAAAATTCGAATCAGAAAAGATACGCAAGTTGCAAGGGAAATGATTTCAGCTATATTCATCTTATTATGTAAACTAACGTTCGAAATCTTGTTGTGTCAACGTTTGAAAATAAAACCTACTTAACATCTGCAACATTCATCTCTAAGGGTAAACACAGGCTGTTGCACATTCAAATTTTTTGCTAATTACACAGTTGCAAATTCAAATTTTTTGCCAATTACACAAATTACACGCGAATTATGTACACTTATAATAGCTCAGCAATAGAAACACAAACACAAAGCACACATCGAAACTGATTAACAACACAAACAGAAAGTAACGCACATTAAACTACTTTCACAAGGAAGTCCACCACAAGGAAGTAGCTAAGCGCGCTCTCGGCAATCCTAAGCATTTCCATATTCGTACTATTTGAAATACTACCGCCGTCCAATAACTCGTCCCTCGTCACGAAAACCGTGTTACCAGGCCTAGCACCCCGGGCAATAATATGATAACCCCAACAGATTTATTACTCTCTAAATAAGGACGACAAAGGTGCGTGACATATAAAGCATTGCCTTAAGGACCATGTACAGTAGGAGTACTAATTCCACCGTTATTCATGAGCCAAAAGATTGGGGAGCATTTTAGACCAAAGGTGGCGAAGACTAGGACTGTTATTCAACAGTGTGTTGTTTGTAAATTCCAACGTGAACCGTGTGCCCCTGGCTTTATCTGTATGACTCCTCGCCCGATACATCAATGCATTAAAGAACACAAGCTACACTCTGGTTGACTGGCCGACAACTGGCTACGCATTAAGTGTCAAGCATGTACAGTAGGATGCCCGGAAAGGACGTCCTAGATATGGTACCATCTAAAAGGGGATTCCAAAAGGATGGTACGATACCGTTGGGAATCCCAGTGGTACAGCGCAAGGCCATGGGTTGATGAAGAGAATCGTACGACGTACCTTGGACTTCTAGAACAGTCCATGGCATTATAAAAGCTTAGCAACAGAATATTGTACGATTGACAGATTTGCTAATACTTATGGTCGTTCTAAGCTGTCTCTTGCTTGTGCATTCACTACATTATTGGCGACGAGGGTTAAGCTTCAAGAATGAAGTTCGAGAAATTCGATGCCGATCGTGAGAATATCTCCGACTTTCAGCTGCGGTTCGAATTCCACTGCAGACGAGAGAAACTTACCAACGACGCGGAGAAGAAAGCAAAATTGATCGAATCGTTCATGCTGGCCGTCTTCAAAAGGTTTATCGACTTACTAGGAAGTAGGAAGCTCAACGACGACGCTGTAAAGTTGAACGACTGCATGAAAGTTTTAAGCGATTACTATGATCGGAAGCCAACCCAGTTAGCTAAAAGAGTGAAACTTCATCGACTACGGCGTCAACATGGACAAACAGCCGTTGAGCTCAGCGCGTCACTTCAGTCAATCGCAAAAGGATGTAGCTTCGATGACGATAAAACGATTCCTAAAGAATCTAGGTTGCGCGATTGTTTTGTTGCAGGGTATGACGACGCTCTGATACAGGAACGATTGATGACAGAAGAACGTCTAACACTAAAGTCTGCGGTAGAGCTTGCAACTCGACTAGAACTCGCACAAAAGGCAGCCCAAGTATTCAAGAGAGGAACAAATGATAGCGTCGAAGTGCACAAGGCCTCGATGCGGGAAAAATCAAGCGACCGACATATATCGTTGATCCCGTGTGCGAACTGTGGAAGTACAGATCACAGGTACAATCAATGTCAGGCCTGTTGAAAATGCAAAAAAAATTGGACATTGGGCCAGGAACTGTCCTAAAGCCGGAGGGATATGACCAAAAACTTTAAACCGTCAAATGCGCGTACGGGAAAGGAAAAAGGAACTTACCTTGCCGAAGCTAAACGGCGGTCATCAAGTTCGTCGTCGAGCGAATCGAGAGACGCAATAGAGATTTTTGCAATCAAGGTAACTAAGGGTTGCTGGTAGTAGATGCAAAATCAAAGTGGCCAGAGGTTCTGCGTGTGAGCCGTGCAACAACGGAGGCAGCAATAGATTGCTTGAGCCAACTTTTTGCGAGATTTGGAATTCCAAGGCAATTGGTGACCCAACGCAATGGGATACAACATATTACTACCGCGCCATATTAACGAAAGACGAATGGAGAGGCCGAAGGATTTGTCAAAACCTTTAGGCAAGTGATGAAGGGTGAGAAAACTTCTCCGTCGAAATTGGCGATGACTAAGTTGCAGCGTTTTCTTTTGACTTACTCCACATTCAACGACGAGAATATCGCCTGCTGACTCGTTGGACATCGATTACGCTGGCCAATGGATTAAATATTCCACAGCGGTGAAGAACTAATCGAGATATGGGCTGGGAAGACCAGGCGTGGAGAGGTGCAGAATTTCAAGGAGGGTGAACCAGTGTGGGTAAGAGACTTAAGATTACGAGCAAATCATCGTTGGGTAACAGGAGTGATTGCAAACGTTCTTGGTCCAGCCACGTATCTAGTTGAATGTGGAGGTGGTTTATGGCGTCGACATGCTGACCAAGTCATTCGCCGTTCAAATCAAGAAAGTGACGAGAACATGTTAATAAAGGTTCCAAATTACAAAACAAGCAAAGCTAGCTCGACTGAAAGCGCCACGAGCGGGACCAGCGTCGAAATATTGTCTGTGCCTGTGGATAAGCCAAGCGTCGACACATAGTTTAAGGTACCCGATATGGACCAGGAAAAAACAATATGTGCAGATGGCATCTCAGAGACTGTGAAACGCAAACCGTACAGATCTCGAGAAGCAATATCGGAGACACCGATATCCGACTTGCCACTTGATCGCCACAGTGGACAGTTACGACGAGTTGAAAAGATTTCTTATCCTAAGTGAGAAATCAAGAAAGATAGAAGAGGTGTACAGTAGGATGCCCGGAAAGGACGTCCAAGATATTATACCATCTAAAAGGGGATTCCATAAGGATGATACGATACCGTTGGGAATGCCAGTGGTACAGCGCAAGGCCATTGGTTGATGATGAGAATCGTACGATGTACCTTGGACTTCTAGAACAGTCCAAGGCATTATAAAAGCTTAGCATTCGAATCTTGTGTCATTGACAGATTTGCTAATACTTATGGTCATACTAAGCAGACTCTTGCTTGCGCATTCACTACAAAGCACTGTCAAGCAACTATGACCTTCAGACCTATATGATCTAACGCACATGTCGCTCTACTTCCACTTGACCTTCAAAGCAGTTACTTCCAACTATGCGTATCTGTCCTAGCTTTTCTTTTGTTTGCTTATCCAGAAGATGGACCAAAACGTCACACAAATTACTAACGCCGCTAAAATTACCTGCGCTTTTGCCTAGCAAGCAGTATCATGACAATAAGCTGCTTTGGCACAATAAATTCACAACTATGCTTAAGGGTACTGAGTCAAGGTTAAGTGGAACCAAATCTACTGGATACTTTCAGATGCCACGTAGACCGATAATGATATTGCAATTTCTAACTGTTTGTCTCCTGCTAGGCTAAAATTAGTTTCGCCTGAAGATTTACTCACAAATTTTAGACAATCCTTAATCTCACATTCAAATGGGAACATCTTGGCTTGCCTGATTTCTTTTGTCTTCCAGACGCTTTGACGTAGGTACTCCATTATATTGAAAAAGAGAAGAGAAACATTTAGGTCGCTTGCCAGCGAGTTCCCTAAACCCTATTCAAAGGCTTAGTCTCTTAGCTATTCAAAGACACTCCCATAGGAATTAGCCAGCAGCTTTTAGATGGCCGCAGACTCAAGAACCTAAATTAAATTGCTATATAAATATTCCAAACTTAATCTTCTTTTCATACTTGCCAGGATTATTAATTGAGTCTAATGCTAAGAAGAAATGCTACAGAATTGCAAACATTTTTTCTACTTCTTTTTGCATTTCCAACTGTAAACATTCTATTGCCCCTGTTGGTGATTGATGACCACATAAGCAACATAGATTCAGCAGAAGCTTTACAGTCCATTCCTAGTGGACATATACCCACATGATTTCACTGTTTTTCCACGGACTGTAGCCACTTCTGAGTAACATGAGGCAGAGGAAGTTTACTGTATCCTGGTGGTCATTATCCCTGTTTAGGAGTTAGGATCAATGAGTCCATAGTTTGCCTTGACATGAAGAAAACACTTTTACATATGCAGAGCATGTATTACCAGCTTTTACAAAGCTTGCTGATGACCTAGAAAGAAGGGCTTAACTGCTGACCCAAGAAATCAATACAATCGAAGCAATTTGCCCATATCTAAAGCACATGGCAACTGCACATAACATCATACATCTGCTTAATTGGCCTAAGAGCAAAACATTCATCATGTTCCTTTCCAGTTCAAACTAAATAAACTGCATAAATTTTGTGAGAAATCAAGTGTTGCCACAGCATTTTTACTTGTCACACATGCTTCGCTTCAAGAACATAGGCCACCATAACATTTCCTGGCCAATAACATAATAGAGATGGACAAGCTTACTTTGAAGATTCCCACTTTGTACAATAAAATTTCACTCAAAGCCATCCAGCGAGGTCACCAACTATAAACTTGCTGCTCCTATCTTGAAGCAAAGGAACTGTCTTTGGAAAGCAAAATATCTTACATGAATACCATCACATTGATGTTTCTAGAGCACACATGTTTACATTCATATGAAAAAGTATTACAAAAATTTTCTTAATATATGATGGGAAGGCATGATGGAAACATAATTATCATACAGAGAAACACAAGATAAACATAGCAGCATAGCAACTTATGAAGCATTTTAAAAACAACAACAAAAGGATACCCTGCCACGCAACTCCCATTAGAAAGTTACAATCTAAAAGAATTGCTAAAAAGTTCAAACCAGATTATAGCGCAATGGAGCAAATCTTTTTTTGTCCATAGCCTGTACGAACCAACAATTTCTGAAGCAATGCTTTCTACACCTCAGTCATGCAGGAGAGTAATACTTCCACACTTTTTATTTTACTGGTACACAATGCTGTTTCACACCTACAGCGAATAACTGCCAGATTCTTCAGTAAAAGATTTATTTTTTTAGTTTACTAATGGTTGCAAAATCATTCCAGCCTGTGTGAAACTATTGAGTTCAGGGACACTGCAATATCCTCAAAGCTAGTACTAACCCAAGGCACCTATTCAGCCTTGGATCACCCAGGTTGAATCTTCAATCTCATGCAACTTGCTGTTTTACAAGGTTTTCATATCTTTCAGCAACTTCTTATATTTCAATGCGTATAAAATTTTAATTTTAAATTAAAAAAATAATAAATTAAAATGTTAAAATTAATTCAGAATTACCCCTATTTATATACATATGTCCTTGGAACGCTTGCATGGTTAAGTTGGGTATGACAATGGCTTGTTGAAACTTGTCCTTAAAATTAAAAACGAACCCCAAAACTTTCCTTTTCAATGCTATCAGCAAGGGAATATATAATTTTGCTGACCAGATCCACATGAGCTGAAACACAGAATGTCATTATTGACCTACCACTGCGGTCTGTTGAATGGCATACGCAAGAACCAGATTGCTTTGACCTACCAACAAGGCAACCATGCTATCGCTTTTCTTTGCTGAATATCATGTGATGTCCAGATGTGCTACCAGTAAATATTGTGGCACAATACGAAAGCAGCAACATGCACGGGTTAGAAAGTGCAGAAACATTCTAGGTATACATGCTCTTCAACGGACCACAGTAGTATGGTCAATAAGGGGAACTACTGCACACACCAAGAAGATTATTTCCTTAACACGAGGCGTATAATCCCGTGGCTCTTCTGAACAGCCTGTTCTTTGTACCTGCGTTGGTGCTGAGGCTACTATTAGGCCATGCCTTTGCGTGAGACATCGCATCGGCATCCGACAGAAGCCGTCGATCATCTGATTCGGCTTCGTGCACCGTCACTGAGGTAAGCACCATTCCAACCATGAGAACCATGGTTTAAAGCGTCTTGCGAGTGGTTGGGATTAAGCCTGCATTTGCAATCAACGAAAAAGGCAGCTTATACATGTAATGTTTAAGAGCGTTCTTATGGATTCAGGTATAATTCGACTGGAGTTTCCTTGCCTAAAATAGCAAGAAGCCAGAACCAGAAGGTCTCCTATGTTGCCGAAGTGCAACTTTCGAGTCAATCAGTATATCTGCACAAGAAAAGATAATGTTCTGCAATAGCAGGTAGGATTCATAGTAAGGTACTCAGCCTCTCCGGTTGAATACTGCAACTTTTGTGGTAGTCTTACAACATTGGTGGTTTTCTTAGAATTTTGGCGGTAGTCTAACTGAATGACTCCTATCTGCTAATGATTGCTCATCTATAAAAGTTGTTATAGTCAAATACTTAAATTTAGCTGCACCATTCTGTTGCAACTAAATTTATTAGAAAGTAGTCATATTATACCCATAATTTTTGCCAGTCAATTGGCAGACTTTGAACAATTCATTGCACCATCTACTTGAATTTAGTAAGTAAAAAAAAAATACTGATTGCATCACTGACAGACCCTTGCATTAAAGACGAAGCCTTTCACCAAACACATCTAGCAATTGAAATTTATCTGAATTTCTGGAATCTTTTTATATGAAGTTAAAAAGTTTGATATTGGCTAGGTGATACATGATCCACTTGCCTTGTGGATTTAGAGTCATCAGTGTTATATGCTCACTTAAATCTTTTCACTCTGCATTGACTCCCCTGAGGTTTTTGTGTGTGATGCAAGACTTCATTTTTATCTGTAAAGCCTAACATCTGGATCAGGCATTATTGCCCCATCGAAAATGGCTCAAAGGTTTTTTGCAAGTGATGATGATATGTAAAATGTTGTATATGCATGGAAGTAATGGCCCAGGTTTTTCTTCTATTGAAATGACTGTTAGCTTTACCAGAATTTCCTATGAACTGCTTTGTGATCTGATGGATGCTACCTGTTGGCTTCTTCTATGTCAGTTCTTTTTGTGATTATGTGCAAACCAAATCAGGTGCCCTAAGATATGAAGATTCTGCTTTAGTATGGTGTAAAGAGTCATAGTCTGCCTTAAAAGAAGCTAAGGTATGAGATAACCATACTTCATCCGGAAAAAGCATGTGCTTGCATACATTAAATATTCCCTTGTAATTAACTCCCGCGGATTGGGCAAATTAGGATGCGGATCATTAAATCAAGGATCAGCTACGTGAATGAGAATCTGTCTAGTTTGGATGCTGTTCCGAGGTTGAATTGGAATATTGTTAGCAAAGTTTTTATTTCCTTCCTTTTCTACCTTTTTCTCACCTGCTGGGCATTTCTTTTAGAGACCATGCGTGTTGAACAAAGAATGAATGGTCTTATGCTTCTGGCATTCTTTTGCCTACATGCAATGGATTCGAAAGGAGATGAAAAAATTGGTAGGTGGAGACAAAATAGGTTTTAATTTATTGATCTTTGCTGTTTGATTTCATTCTTATGTGCTAGGTACTTTATAATATTTTGTTATTTTGTGAACCTTTCAGATAAAATGGACTACACAGCAGACAGTTTACCGGCACCTAGTAGTGATTACAAAGAATCTGGTGACAATCCAAGTGTTTCTGACCACTTTGTTCTGACCACGGAAGCTCCTACTTCGGACGTTAAAGAAGTTGAGAAAATGGTCATCTCTCAAGATAAAGACAGTGCTGAAAATGATGACAATGCATTGCATGGGGATGGCTTGAATGATGTGGTCCAGTCCAGCATAAAGGACCCACCTGTCAGTAAAGAAGTTCCGATAAAGATAGATGACATTGAAAAGGGAGTAGTGTCAGATTCTAATGCCACTGTACCACATAAATGGCCATGTGTAGCTACTAATTTAACACAAGTAGATGGAGTTCCTCTAGTTCTTGCACTGAGCAATGATGAGAAGGTGATGGCTATACTTCATAAATTGAATCAGTCATCTGGTTGTGCATTGGTGCTCTTCTACAGTCCCTACTGTGGCTTTTCTATGAAATTGTCCCCCTTATACAATGCTCTTGGGCGAACATATAGGGATCTTGCTGTTATGGCTATTGATGCGCAAGAGTCAATGGGGTAAGACTCTGCTATTTTTGAGTTTGCGCATCTTGTTAATCACATCTGTAACTGATTTCTATGCAATTTTTTTAATGCTCTGAGTTTTGGCTTATCACTAAGTCCAAAGAGCTTTAAGTTTGCAAGTATTAGTATCAACAGAAAATGTTGTGCAGCATGTCAGCTTATGCATTAATTTATTATTCATTCTGCATGTTGTGTGATTTTAGTTGCATGTCCTCGTTAGCAAGTTCTGTTCGTAAAGCACTCCTCTCTAGTGAGTACTCTAGATGGTGGGGACGCCGGAATCGAAACTCTGATTTTCAAAATTTGCCTATTTTTGTGAGCATGTGATGCGCTATTTGCCTGAGGTCTGCATCGTCAAAATTAAACTATTATTATTATTTTGGCTGAGTTTGCATTGTTGGATCAAGCCGCGGTGGTTCGAGAATGGTGTGAAGCTGTGACTTAAGCTGTACATGTGAAGGTCGAATGGAGCCAAATCAGCAAGATTTTTCCCATTGCTTCTTCACGCAATAAACTCGCTATCTGCTGCTCTAATGCAGTCGATTGTGCCCAGTACATATCTGGTTGTATGAGTTTCCTGATGAGTGTTAACGATATAGAATTTAATTGTTTTGATTCCTGGCGTCTGTTATTTGCACATCGCTAGTCGTATCTCCACTGACTTTCTAATAATGTGAATGAGTTGGAAATTTTGATGGTCACAGCACCAAATTTACAAGTTTTCCCGTTTTATATGAGTCTAGATATAATTAAGTTAAGCAACGATCTGAACGATCTGGACTGCCTGCTATCGAGAGAAACCTCGCGTGGTGCAAATTGCATTAAAACCATTGAGACGATGCCATCGTATCACTTACTCCAAAGTGCTTGCATGCTGCAGATATACTCCGTGATAACTACTTCCAAATACGACGATAATTTTCAGCAACCAATACAGCCATGCGGTAGAGAAAAGGCTGCAGCGCAAACGCAAGGAGGGGCAGCGACTGAGACCAAGTAAGGCAATTCTGTACAGACACGCCAACCTAGCACAAACATCGGCCAAACTGCTCTTGTTTAGAATGGCTGCTCGATACGGCATTGTTGGCATTCCGACGGTGCTGCTATTCTTCAGTGGCAAGGCTGTCGCCAAGTTCAACCGATCGAGATCTGCGGAGGATTTTCAAAGTTTTATTAAAGATTATACAGGTTTAGCACTGTCTTTAGCTATTACCATGCGCCGTCGTGATTGAGTGAGGCTACGCTTGGTGTTGGGTCGTATAAATGCGATGCTTTTGTAACACGTATTTGCGCTAATTGCTACAATTGCCATGTGCATACTGTTTAGTTGCTGCTCGTTATTTCTTCGCTTGTGCACGTAGATCTTTTTGAACTCTATATGGTACGTTTACCTTTACCATCAGGCTTTGAGCCCTCCGGAATCTTGGAAGTTCTGCCCGAAGACTACGCAGGTCCTCTACCTACGCAGGTGATCGAAAGAACAACTTTGCACTTGACGATAGCAATGGGATTTCTCATGTGTTTCCTTACATACCACTTGTTCGGTGGTCTCATTTGGCTTATGATTCGAAAGATGGGATCTGATCTAAAAGCCTTACTGGTGCACGAAAAAGTAGAGTGAAAAGGTGCGATCTGCTTGTATTCCATATGGCCTCCAGCTTAAAGCCGTCCTTTTCTGTCGACGGTATGTACCGTTTGTGGGAATCTTCAACAGTCGGTGAGTGACAATATGTCCGATGGTTTGCATTCGCGGAGCAAGGCTTTCCTTAGCGTATCGCTAACGTAACGATTCTGCGCTGTTATCCAGAGGTTGAAAGTCGCACAGCAAAAACGTACCGTGACGTGTAGCATCTCTCAACGTGGACGTCACTGCGCGCGTTGCAGACGTAGTTCAAGCGCGAAAAATATCGTCTTGGGTCAATTTGAGGTCCGTTCTTCCTCTGTCCTGGTATTTTAATGTAGAAGCTGAGAGTAGTTTTTTATTTGTTCATTGGCGTGGTTAAGTGACCCTCAATAACCACCTTCAAGGGCATTGCGCATTTGATTTCAGGTACTGTGATTAGAAGGATCAGCGAAGTATTTGTAGTTAGTTATAACCGTCCTACGCGTTATCCTAGTTTTGTTTCATGCAAGGTAAACATTTGAAGATCTTTTTTTTTCTTGTTTTATTGGTCTTCTCCTTGGGAAGAATGGAGTTTTCTTTGATGTCATTTTATCGTCAAATCTTGACGCGACGTTTTCAGAATTGCTTCCATCCCAGATAGCCTTCCAAACCAGGCTACGAGCACTTGAGGTTGTTACCGAAGCTGACTTAGAATCTCCCGCTTTTCAGCCACTCGGCCGACTCGGCGCGCTCGTTCGGTATCGTTCTTCGCGCACGGTGGGTACCGTAGATGGTTTATTCCCTCAGTAGATTTCTGCCCCTAGTCGGATGTCAACATTGCAATAAGAGATTTGCCAAGTAAGCCATCTGCTTTGCAGGTGCGGTTAAAAGATCCTGAACCATCTTTATCACTAATTTAGATAAGCAAAATAGCCAGAAGTGCATGAGCTAATTGTCAGCTCTATCGTCTTTAGGAGTAAAGATCAGTCAAATGCCAAGGGGCGGTAGAGTCCTGGCTTGGGCTTTCCTGTGTGCTGTCTGTTTCGCTTGGATCGCTTCAAGTAAAATTTGCCTCGAAGGGCGCCCTGGGTGAGATTGAAATGTTGTTATGATTGAATTGATTTGACAGCAGGTTCCACTGATTTCCTTTCCCCCTTCCCAATAAGTATTTTTAGGTCATTCTGGTAGTAACTTTGAAAGCGCACGGCATATGCGCTATACCAATTTATGTGGAAGGATTGAGGTATACAAGAATAAAAGCAAGCAAATAAAAAAAAAATAAAAGAACAGAAATTCGTGACATAATGCTATTGACTCCATTGCATAATTTTATGGACGATCGTTGGCCACATTGCAGGTATTGAAATTGCAAGCAAAAAGGAAGCGCGCGGAAATTTCTTTCTAGCGCTTCACAGCAGTGATCGCATACTTGACCGTGCGCAGGAAGCGGAATAGAGCCACTGTTTTCTTCATCGGGAAAGCCTGACAGCAAAGAAGATGTCGCCAGAATTAACCGAGGTAACGCATGTTTGTATATAACTGTTTACTTCATCAAGAAGAGCGCTAAAATTCCGATGTTTTGCCAGGTTTGTGAAGACGTTGAATCAGAACATGTTCAGATTTTTTATGACGACGAGGTTTATTGGCAGCTGTTGAGGGGACTAGTCTTGAATCGGTTGTATGAACTGAGGAATGAGGTATCTTCTTTTCTGAGTGAAGAAGAATCTCCTCTAGCACGAACCTTCACCATCACGAACGTCATTGCCAAAGTAGCGTACGTAAGTGTAATTTTTAGTCTACTGAACCAGCGTTAAAAAAGAAGCTTCATTTGTGGACCAAAGGAACTCAGGAAAAGAGAATCGATACGTTCCCGCTACTCTCCGACATCCTAAAGACATCATCTGAGGTTTTAATAAGTCATTCGGTTTCTCATCAACTCTCACAACTTTCAGAGAAGTTATAGGAGTATTTCCCTACTGATCCCAAAGGAGGAAACATGTGGGTAGTGGATCCATTTTCAGTGGACCCTATTAAAAAAAAAAAGATCTAGTTCCGCCGTCAGACTTGAAATCCCAGCTTCTAGATGTCTCAACCGACGGCACTTTGAAGATACAGTGGGACAAACTAGACATGGCCACGTTATAGATTCATGTCCCAAAGGAGCACCCACTTCTTGTTCTTAGGGTCGTAAGACAGCTGCTTTGATTCACAACTACATTCCTGTGTGAATCTGCCTTCTCAATTGTACCCTAAACCAAGACAAAGTCTAGAGATAGGCTTAGAACAACACTTACGGCCTCTCTGAAACTGAGCCTTTCACCCATTCCACCACAGCTGGGTCAGATAATGTCTAGGAAGCAGGCTCAAGCGTCTCACTAGTAAAGAAATACTCCTCATTTTTTAATGTTAAAAGTGTTTTAAGACGGTTTTCGTTGAGGACTCGTAAAAAGGACAGCTGAGTCATTTCAATTTTTGTTGAAGCAAGTGTGCTTGCGTCAAAACAAAGCTATCATACGTTTTGCACTATTCTTATCTTGTATAATCATAACTTTTATGTGAAATTGTTACTAACTGTTGCGATTTTCTTTGCCGAGCGTTAATCGGTTTGCAATTCATCACATGTTTATAAATCTCGTGCATTATACTCGTTATTTGTTGATTTTTATCACATGCAGCATTCCAACTTAACAGCGAGTTTTCGCAGTAACATCGCAGTACCAAGCAGGTTCCATGATGATCTTGACGTGTAACTTGCCACATCATGAATTAGAAGAATGCTAGTAAATGCGATTGGGCCGCGGGCTGCTGTACAATGAGAAAGTTGGGCCGCGTCGAGAAAAAGGTTGAGAAACCCTGGTCTAGGACTTTCCAAGAGGAGACCGATATAAATCAGTAATCAGACGACAAGGTAGCGTCAAGCTTATGAAAAGCTCTAATAGAATTGCCTTGCGCTAAACTTCACTTAGAAGACGTACGCGTAGCTCTTTTAAAGCCACAGTGACAACCATGTCACTTCGCCAACATATACGTGTAAGGATGTCCTGTTACATCTACATCATCATCGACATCTCTCTAAATCCTGGGACGGGCTTGTGAGGCTTCGAATTTTTCTTTATCTACTAAGCAAGCACTGATTACTATACCCACAGACATTCTACAAAATGTTTGCATTCCTTGGACGCACAGGGTTTCAACTGGATTCCTTTTATTTCTACATGCCTGTCCAAGAATTACAAGATTTATATAGATGTATACCATTATAAGATTTGCAGCAGGTTTCCAAGGACGTGCCAATAACCCGCAGCTTGTAGAGAGAGGAGGGTAGGGATACTGTTTTGAGTAGTCGACACGAAAACGGGATGAAAACCTGGTTTCGCGGGTAAAAAACATGTCGCTTAGTATCCGCGCGCTAGGGTTATCATAACGCACGCATGTTGTTCGTGAGAAACGCACGGCTGCAGAAACCCCACTTGCTAGCTTCACACTTAAAAAAATAAGAAACACTTTCTTTCCCGCCAATTAATTTTATTTCCACATCAAGGTGGCAATTACATTAACATCAAGGTAGAAAAGTGCTATAAAAAACGAAAACAAATAATTATCAGGCAGGATTACGAATGTTACGATAAATACTCCTACTCAACTAAAACATCACGAGACTTAAAGGTTTAGGGCTAGCTACATCTTCACAGAAGCACACGAGACCAACACAGTTCATCGGGTGCTTTAACGTTGGTCTATGAAACATGCAAGGAGGACTTCGCGGATTCATCTGCAGGATGCAAGCCAACGATAACAAGATAAACCTGTCTGTACCCATCCCGAAAACAAGGCAATCGACATGGAAAACTGCAGGCAGTTGTAAAAAAAATAACGCGAGAAAATGCTAGGTAAATCTACGACCAAAGAACCCTGAGCAAAAACAAACAACTGCAAAACCAACTAAATTTTAAAGAAAAAAAAAAGAACAACTGCTCCAGCAGCAGCGCCTCATACCGGCTGTACCTAATCCGCTTTCTGAGCACCTACCAACGCTTACAGGTTCATTTCGTTGATGGTGGTCACAAATTTCGAGCCGTCCCACGAACTCTTGAACTGCTCAGGTATAGGAAACTCTTTCTACAAGAAAATATAAAATAAACGTAGTACAAGAATACATACATACATACATACATACATACATACATACATACATACATACATACATACATACATACATACATACAT
>QQSS02102414.1:0-16699 GCA_003687565.2 Craspedacusta sowerbii
TACATACATACATACATACATACATACATACATACATACATACATACATACATACATACATACATACATATATGCATAAACAAATATTCATACATACATACATACATACATATAGACATAAACATACATCGAGCTCCCACACGGGCAAGACAAAACCTTTTGTCAGAAGTTCTTGTTCATCTCGAGAATTTCCAATCGCCTTGCTGGCAAACTACAAGGTATAAGCCATCTACCAGTCAATCTTACTCGTCTATTTGCATAAACTTTGTTTTCTTCAAACTGGCCGCTACCTGTTTTCACCTAGAGCCCCATTTGAAGAGACTGCAACGCCTGTCACTTAGCGTCAATAACAAGCAAGGTTTAAGATGGCGCACACTAAAGAGTTATTATATACACGTCCATACGTTTTCCTCTACGACGCACACTCAAATGCCTGCGAAGGAAATGGGTAACGATCTGATGTTCCGTTCCGGCTTAATCATCATCATTCATTCGGATTGGATACAGAAAGGATAATTGACATGGCCTTGATGGGTCTTGTGATGTGACGCAAGAGCCAACAGGCACCACTTACAGCGATCGCCATAGGCATTGAGGATTTGAAAGCTACAACGGTTAATAATATTACTCGGCTACTTACATAACCACAGACTATGGTCATAGTCGATGTTGGGCTTTCCTATCAAGTGTTTGAAAATAATAGTGACAGGTACATCTATAGATTGCTCAATGGCGTAGATAAACATGTCGATGAAACCGCATGCAATAGCCTTGCTACATTCGAGATTCAAGATTAAATTTATTTTTACCCATAAGATGAGATACATTGGCAAAGAGAATCAAAAATTGACAGATATCTAAATGGGAGGGAGAGCTTCTCGTAGCAATGCTAATCGGAATTGAAGAGCTCACCCCGATTTTATTGCTAAACGTATTATAGACAAAAACAAACGAATAATAAGAACAACTCGGACGCATAATATCCGTGTTCATATAAAATTAGTATACAATGGAAATTTTTAGATTAACGCGAAGGTTGACTCAGTTAAATGTAGGCCATGCAGGTGGTAATCTCTATCACTTCACTGTTCGTGCCATTCGCGAGTTGATCATTGCTTTGTTGATATTTCTAGTAGATCTTCGTTTTTCTTGCAAAGTAAATAGCATTTTCAGAGGCTATGGTAGTTCTCCTTTGATCTAGTCATGCATCAATGAATATCTGTTTAGAGCGATAAAGTCTTATAGTATGTTTAGATCTTTGAAGAGTGCCGTTGTTGGTTCGCGGAAATCAGAAAAATTTATGGCTCGAATGGCTCGTTTTTGTATGCAGGCTAAGCGATTAAGATCTTGTCCCTCGGCAAACCCCCAAACAAGGCATCCGTACGACAAATGGCTTTGAAAAAAAACAAAAGTTAATGTTTCTAAGTGTTTGAATATCAGCGAAGTGACGGATTTTTGATATTATTCCAACGGCTCTGTTTAATTTTTTTGAGAGTTCTGCTATATGGGGTTTCCAGCTCAATGAAGAATCAAGCAAGACGACTAGGTAATTCACATTATTAGTTATGAATATTCTCGAGTTTCCGAATCTAACTGTTAGTCTAAAGTCGGTCCTTTTATTTGCTGGTTTGAAAAGAATCATTTCGGTCTTTTTGGCATTCAGTGATAGGCGATTGGCGCAAATATAGTCAAAGATATTTAATCAAATGGCTAGTCTTACGTACGTTTCGTCCCGGCCAAGGGACTTGTCAGAGATCTTTGGTTGGAGTCTTAACTGGCCAAGCAACTGCTTGGAGTCCCATTGAGAACTCGAAACCCCTGGAGACCTCGTGCAGCGTCTCACGAGAACATAAGCTCTTAAGTGAACAGCTGCTCGAGATCGTCACAGTTTTGGCAGCCTGTCCCAAATCACTTGGGCATTGCCAGCTGCGCGGTACGCGGGAAGAATCCCTTGAAATAATCAAATGGCTAGTCTTACGTACGTTTCGTCCCGGCCAAGGGACTTGTCAGAGATCTTTGGTTGGAGCCTTAACTGGCCAAGCAACTGCTTGGAGTCCCATCAAGAACTAAAGAAGTCCCATCAGGAAGATATTTAACTGTTCAAAAGAGTCTCTTGCTAGCGTAACACTATCAACAACCGGTCTATTAGGTGGTGAAGCCAATTGTCGAAGGTAGATCGTACACGTAAACATTTGCCCGGGCCGTTCTCCTCCCTCATCAAGGACATGGCGAGCAAGAAAAATAGTTTGCTATGGCAACTGCATCCGGACGCTAGCATGCGAGGCTAGCCTCTGCAGCCGGCATGAAAGTGTGAGCAGCACATTAGACAGAAACATGTCTGTTGGTTAAGCTGTGCACCTTTCAATCAGACTAGCGGGTTGTTGGTGCAATACGAGGACCAATCTGGTCATTCGCGCACTATCATCTGTTTCGTAAAGCAGTCGCAAAAGTGTTACCTCCCGAAACTTCGCGGGTTGATACTTCTGACCATGACAAGACAAGACAAGACAAGACAAGACAAGACAAGACAGACAAGACAAGACAAGATAAGAATTTATTTTTCCCAAAGAGCATACAAAAGATTACCAATGCATAAGCGAAATAAAGCAAATGCAAAATGGGAAGGAGAGCTCTTCCTAGCAAAGCTAAAAGAAGAGCCTCCCCTCCCCCCTGAATACTTCTATACAGAAATATGCGTATCCTCCACTAATATACAAATTAAAATAATAAAATAGCTTTTGTTGTTTGGTCGTTGAAATAGCTTTAAGCTAAATGGCAAGCAAGTGTAAGCAAATGTGGGCCAAGCGGGTTACCTTGCAATGGTAGATTTCAATGAATTTATGTCAGGCATTACATTTCGCAAACCAGGCTGCCTAATTTGCTCTAATACTTGCCAGTATAGAGAGCAACTAGATTACTTTTGAATTGCGTCATCGAATTACTCAGGTCAATGTCGAAGTCCATAAGCTTATTCAGGATTTTCGGTCCAACACTAGTTAAGGATCGGTCACCAAAGCAACAGTTCGCGTCACTGGCACACTGAGGTGTTTATTTCGGTCACTTCGCTTGCTTCGAGGGTATGATCTCAATGAGAAGAGTGACTTTAAGGGTAACGGCAGCTCGTTGTTTTTCCAGTCAAACATAAATGTAGATCTATTCAGTTCTATTATATCATCAAAATTCAGTACTTTCATTTCTGCAAATAGTTTTGATGTCGGATCGTCAATATTCGAGAACGTTATAATTCGAAGCACCCGCCTTTGTATGCGATGCATTCGTTGCAGAGTTGTTCTATTTGAGAAACCCCAAACAAGACATTCGTATGATAGATGACTTTGAAGTAGGCTCAAATACAGACTTTTAAGTGTTTCCAAAGAAACGTAATGACGAATCTTTGATAAAACTCCAACAACTCTGGATAACTTTTTTGAGACTTCAGTAATATGCGGACTCCACGTTAGGGAAGCATTAATCAAGACCCCTAGGTATTTGACTTGGTTTGAGAAAAATATCTTCTTGCCTGCGATGGCAACAGTAAGACGACAGTCAGCTCTTCTGCTATGTGGCTTGAACAGTACAAGGTCAGTCTTTTTAGTATTCGTTTTGGTAAAGGCAAGACGTTTTGCTGAAAGCCAGTCAAAAAGACTTTCCAGGTCTTTAGAAGACCTTGCGGATAACCTTGAGCGATGAATGACTTTTCAGGATGTTGGTTTCGTCTGCAAGATGGTGAGCTAGGGAATGTTTTAGGCAGTATCGTAGGTCAACTATATATATCAAGAAGCGCAGGAGTCCCAGAACGGAGCCTTGTGGAACTCAAAGTTTTATTGCCTGGATTGTGGAATCGACAGAGTCAATTGTAACAAACTGTGTACGACCTGATAGAAATGAAGCAAACCAGTCATTTGAGTGAGCTCTTATGCCATACGCTCCAGCTTTTATAGTTGTATGTTACGATTGACTGTATCGGAAGCTTTAAGTAAGTGCAGCAAGGTCCTTCTGGACCTTCTGTAAGTCAAGGAATACGCCGCAAGTGTAATTTCCTTTGTCAAGATTTGACTTGATTCGCTTAACTAGACTGACAAGAGGATGATTCGTTGAATGTTTCTGCCGAAAACCGAACTGTAATAGATAAATTAAATAATGTTTTTCTAAGAATGAATACAGGCGATCATGCATGGCTTTTTCAAATATTTTACTTATGTTTGACAGAAATGACATCGGACGGTAGTTTGAACAGGATTCAGCAGATGCTGATTTATGCACGGGGACAACTTTCGCCAATTTTAAAAACGTCGGAAAGCAACCTTGTGCGAAAGACTGGTTAATAGTGAGTGAAACAGGAAGCGAAGTGACTTTGCTAGCTATTTTTAGAAGCCGCGCGGGCATGATATTGCGTCCTGACGATTTCGATATTTGAATATCATTAATAATTGTAGATACTTCTGTGGCTGTTGTGCCTGAAATAAACTTACTGAAGCTAAAATTCGACTTGAAGTAGCATTTAAAGTCATGCTTGGCAGCTTTTATGTTATTATCAAGCGACTTGCCGATCGAGGAGAAGTATGCATTAAAAGCAGTGGAGATGTCTCTAGGATTTGAGAAAGTGCCTTCATTTGTTGATTCTTGGTCTGGCGTAAAATGTAATTTTGAGTTAGTGATTTAAATGATAGACTTTAAGCCATCACAGGTTTGTTTAATGTTGTGACTATTTTCCTGAAAAGAATTCCGGAAGTACACTACTTTCCTTTTTCACTGAAGACCCACAATTAAATTACGATATTTTTTTGTAAAGTGCAAACATTTTTTCTTTCAATGCTACATTATTCTCAATTATGAATCTTTTATAGATATTGTCTCTTTTACACATTGAAACCAGCAAGCCCCAAGTAATCCATGGCTTTTTTTGTAGCTTCGATTCCTTAATTGTTAAGCGATGGACGGGAGCCATTATGTTTAGAATATCTGTGACCTTAGAAAGAAAGGTAGACATGAGGTCGTCCGCACTCAGATTTTTATCGGTTGGGTAGACCCAGCCTCAGACTAGCTAGCCACGGTTTTGAGTGGAGCTGTAGCCGGAGAAGGCATGTTTAAAGAGATTCTTGTGAAACTCGCGTGCAGTCTCTCGATGAGTCGTGAATTCTTGAATGGTTAAGGGACGTCATACCGCTGGGAAACGCTAACGGCTTTGGCGTGGTTAGTGCTAAGCGATTGGTGACACTAACAGAATTTGCTAAGCAATAACATACGGACGATCTAAAAATCTGAGACTTAAAATCATTTTCGACTGCAACCTGATTCAAGAGGGAACAATATTCAATCAGGTATCTGTCAAGCCTGTAGCGCACCCAACCCAAAGAAAGCAGGAATAAGCATGCCAGAAGATGTAGCATCACCAAAACTCGAGGACAAGGAGGCGTGAGGCAGTACGATGACAGCTCCGAGACGCACGTTTTGGCCGAACAGAAGGAACCCTCAACGCGTCACACGCAGAGCAAATTTTCAATCTTGTGCATATTGGTTGGACGTCAGCGATCTAAATTCTCGTCCCAATAAATCCACCAAGCATCGTCATCAGGCACTTACTATAATGCAACTAAGAATGACAGCTATAATTTACATGGGAAACACCACGACAACGAAAAAGAAAAACAAAGCCATCGTAAAAGGAGCAAAGACGCTCAGTTTATTTATTTAAACTCAAAGCACCTTAACTCGACTCAAAAAATGCAGGACAATAAGCAACGCAAACTAACAGAAAAACGATCGTTCAGAAGATAACACAGGCCAGCTCATACATGTAACAATATGATATATTATATATTTGCGAATGATGAACACGACATCAACCAGCAAAGACCCAGTAAGCGCTAGGGCAAAGATCAGTATGAACGCATAGATGTCTCAATTAGAAAAGACCCGCCAGGCAGACCAGCATGATCGCCATTGATAATCATTTTTTACTTAAGAACACGAACTAGATGTTGACCCTGCTCCAACTACGGAGCCAATTTTGGTCAAAAAGATAAATTAGACTGATCTTAAAACCTCATTTGCAAATTGTCAACAGAACCTTCCATGAAAAAACAAACAAACCCGGTTGAGATATTGCAGAAGTCTGGACGACTTTCAAGCCATGAAAACTACTTCAAAATTAGCAAAATAAAATTTCAATTTTTCTTGCCAGCCTTAATGTTTCCCATTTTCCAATGTCGATTGAACCAGCAGAACGAACCATGTTTTCAGCCCGAAGTTTAGCCAAAGAGAAAAATAAAAAATAAAAAGAAAAAGAAAAGAAACCGAATTCCCAACAGCAAAACAAAATTAGAGGGGTGTATTATCAATAAAATCGCAGCCGACTATTGATATCTTTTTTCAATAACAACGGATCTACATGCAACAGCAAAAAAAAAAAAAAAAAAAAAAAAAAAAAAACGCGCTCAATCCCAATTTCTACGAAAAAAAAAAAAAAAATCAAGATTACACAAGGCAAACGCAGTACTTCACTTCCACGTCGCCCAATCAAGGTTTAAAGCGTTAAATTTTCAAGCTACCTAATAAATAAAAATAATAATAAAAAAAAACCCAAAGCAAATAGAAAGCATCACAGAGAGAAAAAAAAATTAACAAAGACATGCCACTGACCGAACTTCTTTAAACCGAAAACTAAGAAATAGCGCAAAGAATTCAACGTCGTATGAAGACGACTTCCTAGGTAACGCAAGGAAGGCCAGGGACCATGCGAAAGCCCGTACCACAACAAAATGATTATGTCACATAAAATACAATAGAGCAACTGCAACATACAAGTCATCTAATCACACCGTAATATGCGTCTAAACAAGTCGAGAAAAGCATATCAATAAGAAAAAAAAAATGTAGCAAAACATCATCGACGTTTATGCCACAAGAATTATTGCTAAATGCAATACTACATCTTATAAGACGCAATTATAGTCTCAAGGTATCACATGGAATCGTACAAACAAGACTGGCCGACACTGTTTGGATTAAGAAAACTCCTCACTTTGTGGACGCGAGTTAGCTTATAAACATATAAAATTAATATTTAAAATACATAATATATACTAGCACAATTACGCGGGACTTGACAATGAAGATCCATCTTAGCAGGTTGCAGCAAACAACAAATATGAGTGCAAATTCACAGAAAACTACTTCTTAAATAAGCTCGACTTATAAGATTCATTAAAAGGCGAGATATAATTTTCTTTGACTAATCAGCCCAATAATCAAAAAATGAAGTAGGTGGGCAAGACAATTAAAAGAACAAGCTCCAACTATATCTACATCATTTCCAATTCAAAATACATATTAACAGAGCTATAACATTCTGCGTTTGATCACACAATAGTAAAGCAGGAAATCACACAGCAGGTCCAGCAGACGGCTGGTGTCGTTGACTTGAAAGCAGAGGGGTCGTCTCATTGTCCTCAAGGTCACTCTCGGCACCCGAAGAAGTGCCCGGAGCATCCTGCGGGGCTTCCACTTCGGCGCGGGGGTTCCTGGTGTTAGACTCCGAAGCGGATGCAGGCTCTACGCTTTGCTTGCACACAGGACACTGCTTCTTTCCGGACGTGAGCCAGGGGTCGACACACTTGCAATGGTACACTGGAAGGAGGAAGGAGAAAAATGATATTAACAGCCGAAACAGAAAAGGGCGGGCCTAGTCTTGCATAAAACTAAGAATGCCAAGGAGTATCTTTATTACTAGAGACTGCTTGGACGCAGTAAATGTCACGGGCCGTTTCTCAGGGTGATTACATTACCTTTGAAGTCCGGATTAGTTTATGGCTGCATATATATTACATATAATATACTTGCTATTTTGTCTTATACATATATATATATATATATATATATATATATATACATATATATATATATACATATATATCTTACATCATCAGTTATAAGTATGGCATAATATATAATATGATCTCTTGGTCAGTAGAAGTGAGGTACTCCTGCATGAGTAAGCGACGGTACTGGTTGGACGTGCAAAACCATCACTAGTCATAACAACAACAACAACAACAAAAACAAGAACAATAACATCAATAACAAGAAAAACCAACACAAACAACTATAACAATAACAATAATAACAACAACACCAACAACAACAACCCCCACAACGACAAAAAAAATAAGATACCCACCACTTCCACCATTCCCTAATTACATAAGATGAAACTGCCATTTAATTAAACGCCTACCATGATTGCACGGCAGTATCCTAAGCTTGTCACCATCCTCATACTCGTCCAAGCATATGGCACATACGTCATACTCGTCCCCTAAATAAAATAACGAACTGATTACTCACACAACGAAGAGAGCAGGCAGGTCAAAGCCGTGCTCAGGTCAACTTACAAAGAAGACTAAGCGACTAATCAGCAAACACAGATTTTGCTACTACCAACTCTCGATTTCACGGTAAACAGCAATCAAACTTGGCTTGGTACAATACTCGCAACAGTTCTCTAATCGTGCTTGCTTCGAGCGACCTGCAGAAATATAGCAACAAACGGCAACTAGATTCGCTGATAGGCTAAGACGTAATCCGGAGTGACTGCAAGCTCGTTGAAGCCGTTGAGGCAGCACCACGGGTATGACTCTTGAAGGTTCAACAAAGCCGATACATGTTCATGCACTTCAAGATGACAGCCCGAGAAAAGGAACGACTGTGAAGAATTTCTTTTGGCCTCATTACAAATTAAGCATGGAATTACCGAAGAAGAATTTCTCCTCGTACCTACAGCCTCACACATCGATGCATCGACAAATTGCATAAATAAAAAATAAATAAAAAACGGCCGTCGCTGATCAAAAACATAAGCATGAAGCCACAAATTATAGAATTAGCTTCAATGTCATACCTCTAAAACACAATATAATACTAGCTTATCTGAACACAAGGAAAGAAGCTCAAACACAAGCAGCAAGCAAGACACAGCACTCGAAGAGACGGGCACAAGGATTTGAAGTTCCCGAAGCGACAAGGCAGATGTTTATACGAAGAGTTGCTACAAAAAGATATTTAAATGACGAAGCCAACGGGTACACAAAACTCGTTGACGACGGTCATTCTCGATAAAAGTACAGACCACACATCCTTGGAAACGCGGTAAGACGTCACCGTTAAATTGAATTCTAATACCAGCAGATGCCGATCGGAAGAAAAAACCCAACAATGCCAACAAATGCGCTCCTCCAACACGGCAGGATGAAAACCCATAACTATCAATACGCTTATCCCCTAGATGCCTAACCTTACAACACAAGAACAGCGAGCATACATAAACTGACCTAGGCTGAATCTAAGCATACTCGAATTACCCCATTAAAATTTCAGTTCTTTCGCAGTGTTAGCTTCAGTCATTCATGCATGCAGACATTTGCAACCATCAAACTCAAAAGGAAACAAACCTTTCTTGAACTTCTTCGTAGGAATCTTCTTTAAGTTGGCGCGCGAAAGCCGATTCTTCATAAGCGATCTTCGCAGGCGAATATACCTCGCCACCTAGAGTGTTATACTTCAGTTACTCAAAGTTTTATGAAGCCGCCATAACACGTCAGCAATATGCAGTGCTAATTTAGCTCTTAATCAAACAGTTAACATTGACGTCGACGTAAAAAATCAGAACACTATTTCACAAACACCCACACACACCCACAAACAAACACGAAAGTACACACGTACACACACACACACAAACAAAAAACACACACACACACACACACACATATATATATATATATATATATATATATATATATATATAATAAAAATAATAACCTTGTTAAAATGGGGCCAAGCACTATCACTACTTCACTACATTAAGCACTACATTTACAAGTGATCCCACTTCTGAACTCCAAAGAAAGACACGATGTCTATCAGGCGCTGCAGCAGGTTAAAACAAGCCAGCAAAAGCGGTGTATGCAAGGCAAGCGTAGGATATACACTTGCCACGCAGCGCACTGTAAGTTGCTGATGCCAGAAAATATATGGTATGTCAGCGAAACCGCTAGATATTGACATATTATGCAGTATAGAAGAAGCTTTCGTGGAGATTGCTTGGTTCTCGAACACGCTTGAGAGTTACAAGATCGTTTCTATCACATAAATCGGTGATATAGCGACTCCAATAGGGTAGGTCGTGCATGACTTAACCGTTGACGCTGGTTTCAGGGTGCTTTGTCCCGTACGTCCTAGTGAGGACTTTCCGAGACACCACCAACAGCCCTGAGTTCTCGGAAAGGATCTGCGCTAAGGAGACGCAACCAGAGGCATTTTTGATATCCTGGTAGCTGAGCCGTCCAGCAGAATTTAAAACTGAGAATGGTCATCAATACTGGCGTTGCAGACTAAGTAACACATTGACATTGGGCATTATATACCAAATAACAAATCAACACTAGGCAATAGGCATTATACACAAAGTAACATATGGACGCTGGCCATGTACACTAAGTAGAAGGCTTAGATATTACTTTGAATATCATCCAAGAGATTCAGAAGTTCATGAATAACTTCGACCGTTGAAATCGCTTGAGTTCAATTTGGCCTCGCGTTCGAGCCAAGCACAAATATATGAGCATTGAATTCCAGAGAATGTTTTATTCTGCTTGTGACAATGCAAGACGTCTTGCAGGGAGCGCTTCTGGAAACATCTTCAAACTAGGCACAAGCTGCTTGCATACCTGTGACTCTACTTCGAAGATGTTTTTTAAAAGAAAAACTTCTATCCTTACCTGCAGCCTGTCAGTGAGCAAAACTCTGCCAGCGACTAAAAAACACTGCTATGAACTGGCTATTAAAAGCTAGCAAGTAAATTTCCAACAATGACGTGCGCCCATGGGTGGGTGGGGGTGGAGATACAGTAACAAAGTCTTCCAGCAAGTGAATCAATCAATACTGAAAATCGGATGCACATTCGTTCTTGAAACCCACCCAAATCCCTAAAACATTAGACTATATAATACTTTTCTACGAGTCGAAATTAAACAGCCAGCGTAGTCATGAACTCGTATGAAAATGTAGTCCTGCAAAAATGACTAAATGAATACCTCGGCTATCTTTGCTTACACCATTAACTGTATTGAACCAACTTAAAAATAGACATATTACACTTAAATACCGATACTTGATAACCGATATATAAAGATGTTTTAAAAAACGCCAGCTGCACAGCCGGTGTGAAGCAATCGATCCATCCGACTGACGACAATCAAGACGGTGATCACATGTTCTGAAGACCAGCAAGGCTAAGGAAACACAAGCAACATACAAACGAAAATGAAAATCTCACTTGCCGTAAAGTTGAATATGGCGGCTGCACGCTGGGCTAATTTGATTGATTGCGTTCGAATATTATATATTTTTAATTTCATATAAAAGTTCATTTGCTTGAAGACTGCAAGAGCTTGTAGGAAAAGGGTTCGTGCCAGGGTGAGGTTAAAGTTAGGGCTAGGCTTGGGTTAAAGTTAGACTTGGTATAAACGAGCTAAAGCTTATCTCCATCAGCAATAATCGCCGGCACAAGTCGCCAACTTGTAAGCCTACCTGCCTCGAGAAGACGTCATATCAGACCATCCGTAATGTAGCGCTTATCGAGGTGTCAACAGGAGATTCATACCCTCGTAAACTTGCAGACTGAACGGCTACTTAAGGGTTAGGGTTAAGCTAAGGGACTAGGGTTAGGGTTAGGGTTAGGGCTAGGGGCTAGGGTTTGGGTTAGGGCTTGGCGTTAGGCTAGGGCTAGCGTTAGGGTTAGGCTAGGTGCTAGGGTTAGGGTTAGGGCCTGGGGTTAGGATTAGGCTAGGGGCTAGGTTTAGGGTTAGGGCCTGGGGTTAGGGTTAGGCTTAGGCTCGGGGGCTAGGGGTTAGATTTAGACTTAGTAATAAATTAAAAAAAATAACACGCGAGCGAAGGCTTCTCCATCAGCAATAACTGCAGACTGTTCGCCATCTTGTAAACATACCCGCCTCGAGAAGACGCCACATCTGACTAATCGCAACCCAAGCGCTTACTGAAGAGTAAACGATAAATTTATAACCTGGCAAACTAGCAGACGGAAAGGGCTACTAACCGTGAAGATCAACATGAAGACGAAGCAGATGCCTACAACGACGGCGAACGGGATGAGGTAGAACTGCAGAGGCAGCTGCGGATTTCTGCTTATCAAGACTTTCGTTCTGAAAAGCAAATACCGATCCGCTCAGGACACAGAATAATGCACGCCATTTCATCTACCTTGATCGCAAGAGAAAATGTCAAGACGTTCGTCAGATGAGAAAAAGAATCGCGCCTCGCACCCAACCACGCCTAGCGCAATGCATTTTAAAAAGGTTAAGAGTTCCCGAAATAAATTCAAACTACCCCTTGTGTTAAAAATCCAACCGAAGACTGCCGCATTTATCGATAGGGTGGTTAAAACTACATCACATATGTAATAATTGCAATTAATAATTGCAATTAATTACGAAACATCAGCATCTTTTGGCTACGTTGCCCACAAGCAAATACCTGAAATCAAATTGCATTTTAAAAAAGCCAGTTTGTCAGGTTTCAATTGACTCCTATCGATCAGTAGCTTCCTGTGATAAGAGATGAAAACTCACTTGGTCTTGTAATTGTATTGTTTAAGTTCAGTCCCCGCGTACTAAAAACAAGAAGATGAAAGTCAAAGAACTCCAAAACATTCCAAAAATCAGGACGGAGCTACAGTTATAACGGCGTGGTAATATATTTATTCTTATAAGAATCTCTCTGAACCGTTTTACCAAGCTTGTACCAGACACACAGGTTTCTTGTGAATATCTACAGTGCTGAGCAAATACTGTACTAAAAGAGAGGGGGGAGTGGCGCAAATGGGGCATGACCCTAAACACCTGGCGGCAATCAACTCGAATCTACTCAACTTATTATATTAAGGATTGGCATTTTACTACTTACATTTGTCACAAAGACCGATACAATACTTGGACCATCACCTAAACGAAAATTGGAATAACAAATATACAAGGCAAATACGTAAAATTTTTTGAAGATATAAGTAGACATGGGATAAAGGCGAAAATTGCACATCGGCGTAAGGAGGTGGAATGGCACAAGCGACCTGTGTGATGCACATGCCAGGCATTCCATGTAAATGCGAGACACCCCTTTCTCAGGGAAGCACCCTTTCTCAGGGAAGCACCCCTTTCTCAGGGAGATACCCCTTTCTCGTGAAAGCAACGGACACAAAAGCCCGATTTCGGGGAATGCAGCAGTTTTGCTGGAATGATCAGAATTCAGGCAAAAAAAAAATAATAATAATAATAAAAACAAAAAAAAATATTGATAAATATAAAGTTTCTACAAAACCGGCCAGGAAAATCTAAAGCTCGTAAAAGGAAAACAAAGAACGTAAAAGCCATAGTGGATGCGTACATCTCCTCGAAGCTGGCTTTCTAAAACTGAACAGGGAAGCTATATTTTAAAAAGCAACTGCATATTTACCTCTCATGGTCTTCAAATCATCCGTATCTTTATTATAAACAATAATCGCTGCATATCCTGCCGCTTGAACATTACGAGCCTGACGGGAAAAAAAATGAAAGTCACATTGAAGAGTCTCTTAGTCACGATAAATGCCACGTAATCATATACCTGTAATAATGCACTAAAGCTATCACGAGAATATGCCATTAAAAGAAAATATGAGATTATAAAATATAGACCACCCTCACCCAAATGAAATCCAACTTACGGATGCAGATGTATAGTATGTCATTATGTATAGCATGTCATTAAAGACAAAGTAGTGCATTGATAATTTTAGATTTTCCATAACATTTTAAAGCTTAGCCTATAACATAGGGCTTTAAATTAACGTGAGAGTAGACAACAAGTAGAAAGCAAAGAATTGGATTGTGTGTCCCAAGTTTAAGCTGCAAGGCAATAAGAGCAGCAGTCAGAAAAAAGAAGCACATAATAATAATAGAACAAAATTAAGCAAAAACAGAAACCATCATACAAGCAGAAAGCCACAATGGAGATCACAAACAACAAACATCTTCTTGTAGGATAGGAAAAAGATTGTCTCGGCAACGCAAAACCAAGTTGAGTACCAATCTAATTGAGATGGAGCAATGGGTTTACAACACGGCAAAAATAAAGCTCATCTTAAGAAACTCGCATTACTTAGCTTTACGTTAAATATTAAAAAAATCATAATAAGGAACAGAATTTGCAAGCACCATTGCACACTTCTAAAAAAAAGTCGAAAAACAATAAAATTATGTCACTGGGGAAAATTTTTTCGCTGCGTTCTGAATGGTGATACAATATTTAATAGTTAATAGCTTTAATTCAATATTTAATAGCGGCAAATTCTTATTGGCATATTTCACCGCGGGCAATATTTTTAAAGACACAACTTTGAATGCATTTTAAACCAAACACACAACAAATTTGCAGAAAAAAATACAATGTTCTTTAATTAATGTTTTGGCAACATGTTTCGACTGCTCATCATTTATCATCAGGCAAACAAACTATCAAACACGCCAACTCCAATTTAAATGTATGAACATTCAGTCATCGGAGCAACGCACGCTTACAATAAACGGTTCAATAATCAGCATAAATAAAGGCTGATTAGTTCCAATTGTTAAGGTAATCTAGGTACTAAATGAAGACATTGTCGACGCTAGCACTGCTAGGTAGCCAATCGGTATAACTAAGACGTTAGTGGTACGTTACACCAAAAGCTATAACATAACGCAATATTTTCATGCTTAACTTGGATGTTCAGGCATGGCTTTTACATAAATTATTTCGAAACAGGAGCTACGGCACACTTTTAAGCAGCGGGGTGATTGTTTGAGGTGCTGAGTGATTGTGGAAGTGGATCTTTCCGCTCGGAGATGCTCACAAATTCTAGCCCCAAGGTGCCTGGTCGAAAGACCAATTTATTTGGCGTTACAGTAAATGCAAATAAATCTGTATATCTCTCGAATCTTAGCTATCTAGTCCTTTGCTGGAAAGCAGGAACCTATCTTGAACGGAGCAAAGACCAAGTTAATATCCACGTTTTCGCAAAACTTACGCACAATTCCTCTCAATCGAGATTGTGCAAGATTAGAGCGTTTCCTATGAACGGTAAATTAAAATATTTGATATCTTTAGATTTGTCAAAAAGAAAGCCTAATTAACTAAAGAAAAAGAAAACGCTTCATAAACTGTAGGAAAAAAAACGCTCGTTAACTGAAACAAAAATAACCGGCTCATTTAAGAAAAAATTGGCATCGCATACATGCCATTGTCAACTTGGTGGAGAAGCTTTATCTTTCAACCTACCTGCTCTGCTTGGACGAAAGAGAATGCTTCCTGATGGTTTATTTGTTAGAAGCATCACTCAGAACAGCATTTCGTTTCACATCATTTCCTGCACGCTCAGTGCTGCTTCCATAATGAGCATCTTAAACGGGTCCACCACCCTCAGCTTTTACAGATTTTCAAGTCGCAAGACTTGACTAATTAATAAATAATTATATAAACATCAAAACCTAATGATTAACTAATTAATTGAATAAATAATTCAATCAATTAATAAAATTAAATAAGTATCAAATTAAATAAACTGGCTGCCAAAAAATAAAGAACTATTACTTGCCTGTAAAGTGTAAGGACAAAGAGCCTGAGAAGCAGACTCTATCACCAATGCGAACCAGGGCGAATCAGGCAAACTGGCAGCATTTAATGGCTGTAACGGCACGCAGGCATTACGGGGTAACGTCTCCCTCAAATAACCCTAAGCAATTCACGACAAAAGCAATAACGTGATACCGAGACCATGCAGAGGAACTGCGATCAGATAACAGATCCAAATGAACAGGAAAACATGAAATATCAAATAGGCTTCCCAGCGAAAACATCCGCCACACACACGCACTAAGAATCGCCAACCCAAAGTGCTCAAACTACAAAGCTATACCAAGATAGATCCAATTTCTCTACAAATGCCGAACGAGTGATAAAAACAGCCTACCTGGATTCCCAATTCGGGGATACTACGTCCAAACATGGCAGGCTGGTCATCGAACACTTCCGTTGAAAGATTAAATCCAGCACCAGGGTACTAAAAAAAAAAAAAAAAAAAAATACGTAGCACTAATCTATAATCGTGATTCCAAAAAGCTCTCGATAGCAACACTTTGTGGTGATCTCTCAGCAATTTCCACATAATAACTTTAGATCCATCGCCTAGCAAATTTCATATTAAGACTTCTGCCTGACAAATGCAACTCAAATAATTCTCAAGGAACTCCAAGCATGGAAAATCAAGTAGAAAAAATATGCAACACGTGCCAAAAATAATCTATACAACACTTAGATTTAAGGTGCGGACACAAATGCATTTGAAATACCACAAAAACGTGCGCAATATTTTAGCTGACGTGTTACATCCGTCATAGCCACATGCACATTAATAAGCTAATCATATACCATCAAGTTCTCAAGGCCCATAAGTCTACGAGAAACCGCAAAAAAAGTATAAAAACAACTTCTTCAGATGGTCGACTTTCTTAGCATGCTAACGTTTTAATCTATCTATTTATCTATCTGTCTATCTATCTATCTATCTATCTATCTATCTATCTATCTATCTATCTATCTATCTATCTAT
>QQSS02102525.1:0-16692 GCA_003687565.2 Craspedacusta sowerbii
CAGTCACATGAAGAATTACCGAGGGATCGGAGACCCCCTAGATGGCTTGCTGACTTCTATCTTGACTAAAACTTATTGTTATGATCTGGAGATCAAGGGGAAATGAGGTAATTGCTGGTAATTAGCTTGCAATTGAGCGTGCTAATTGACTTTTTCCTGAGAACAGAGATGGGATGGTAGGAGGTGAGAGAGAGAGAGAGTTCATTGGAAACGGCATCAAATATTCCTTTCACCTCAATGTCGTTGGCTGAATCCATTTTTGAAGTCGAGGGTCACTGCTCATCTAGTCTATTCGGTAATGCCACTTGTTGAGAGTGATTTTAGCTACTGGTACGTTAAAAAGATAAATTTCGAAAAACCATCTTACCAAGAATTTTTTGTTAGCCTACTAAAGAATTCAAGTTACTTACTTCTTCTTGTAACGCAGATGTTTTTCCTTCTGAAATGAAACTCTTAATCCCTTGATTTCAAATATGTCGGTTTGAAACTAAACACATACGGGATATCCATCTCGACAAAATCGGGGATGTTTCATTTTTATCTCAATTGGACAAGCAAAAATATCAAGAAAAGAACCAAGCTTCTCTTCTGGAATTTTTATTATAACGCGTTAATATTTTCCGGCTAGATCTTTAGTAAGGTCAGCAGCTACTGCGTCATCTCACTCCAAGAGAAAGCATTTATTAAAGAGGCGTAATTCAAATCATTGACAATGCTTTTTGAATCCCTTTCGCATACAAGAGTCAGATTTTATTAATATTATTCCCTGACAAATTTACTCGTAGTCTCAAGCTTTTTCCAAGTTTCTGGTTGCACGCTAAGTCTGAAATAGAATCAAACACGTTAAACAGCAGAAATTAAAGCTAGACATCAAAGACGTAGGAATTTAGTACGTTGCAGTTGGTCGCAGACATATTTCTTGCGATTATCTTTCGTCCGTGTTTGTGCAGTTCATTTTATCTTCGGAACTTTCGACGTCACTGGTATTATTTGTTCTGTGCTTATTTCTATTAGAAGCAAAATTTTTGATTAAGTGTCTACTAGCTATCAAGTTGACAGAAGGAGGAGTCAAAAGTGAACCAAATCTATTGTACAGGCTGCAAGTAAAGCGCTGCAATGCGCTATTGCTGAAAGGATTTTCTTCCAAATAGCTAGACCATTCAATTGGGTTTGGTATTGAAAAATGAACTAATTGCTGTTGGTGCACATGATGGATGATGAACTTCCCTAAGATTTTGAAAATTTTAGCAGAGAGTTCGCTCTCGTATAGGATAAACATTCGTTCAATTTCTTCCTCTGCCTATGTATTATGCCACATATCTGCCAGATATGTTTTGCTGTTTCCGGTAAAGATACAGGCGAGAAAAGTTTCCACTGCAACTTTTTGAAGAAATCTTCCATAGTTATTATTTATAGAGTGAAATATTTCTTTGCTTTAAACACGCTTATGACAAGGACTTCAGAATGATACACACTAACTTAGAATGATCTGTTCTCTCATTTTTTATTTTATGTAGAGAAACTCTTTCAAAACAATTGCTTTTTTAAGAAAAGTACAAGACTTGCACTAGGCAATTACAGGATAATTTCAGGCCGCTCGGCGACATAAGATCGCCGATGTTCTGCTCGCAGTACACGACACTTTAACTTACACGCTTTCGATTTATGCTTTATTTTTGCTAAATCCGAGTTTGAGTCTTTCATATCAATTTTATTCTCAGATGATGACTTATTAATTTCTACTCCTTGGATACCATAAAAAATAGCATCTTCAACCAGCGGCGGATGTTTTTCAGAATGCATGTATAGCTTCGGGTCTATAACCATAAGCTGTAATGCCTGTGTCGTCCGATATAGCCAAGCGCAACAATGGATTACTCTTCTTGTGAAGCGCTTCATCGACACTTTATCATCAATAAGAAACAAAGTTTTATATCCAGACCAAAAATGACCTAGTCTATTGATGTAGTCATGAAGCTGTCGGCGAGGTTCAATGGTAATGTTATGCTGATCTTTCTAAACCCATAATCGACGTATATCGTGTCAATGTTCTTGAGTGGAGAACTAATTATGATTAGATAATCAAAAAACTTCTCTAATCGTTTTTGAGCGTTAGTGCATATCCATATAAACAATTTTTAATCTCTTGGTAAAAGAAATTGGGTTGGCGCAACTGCATTCCAGTTCTGCTTCTTCCTTTACATTGCAGTTGTTTGAATGCTTAGCAATCAAACATCAAGAGACTTCTGTATCAGATGTTCCAGCGTTTTAGATACCTCACCATCGATCCTTGTCCACGTTTTTATTCGTTGAGAACGGTGGTAAACACAACTAAAAAATCTACCCCTGACGGGACTGGGTTCTGGGCTCTTTGAGTCAGAATTTATTAAAATAAGACAAGATAATTAAAGATGTGTTTCTAATTAGATATTTATGCTTGTATAAATCTTCTTTTTATCAAATCTTGGGAGCATATCTTTAAGAACGAACGCAAACGTTACACACAACTTGAACATATTCTAAAAAAGGAATATGTGATATCAAATAATCTGTACGTAGTCAGCCATTAAAGTGAACCTGTCTTGCCTATCTAATTAAATCTGCACCAGCTTTACAACGCCCTGTATTGCAAGGACAGTTATTTGGGGCCAGAAACTTTTTAAAACGTGAGTTTTAATTCTGACATGCCATTGCTCCTAACACTATTTTGAGAAGCTGATGTGCCTTTCTTAGTGGAAGTCACTCTGTTATTTTGAGGAATGAGCAACACATTCTTGCGCGAATAAAATGAGAGTTGAATCATTTTGCGCTTTGATGTCT
The DNA here is from genome assembly GCA_003687565.2 of Craspedacusta sowerbii. Lineage (NCBI taxonomy): Eukaryota > Metazoa > Cnidaria > Hydrozoa > Limnomedusae > Olindiidae > Craspedacusta > Craspedacusta sowerbii. The sequence goes on from QQSS02102525.1 coordinate 2,821, forward strand.
GCACTGACGTGAGGCGAGCTATAATCCCCGTGCACTGAAACGTTCAATCTTAATGCAGCCTGTGCTAAATTGTAGACCATCGTTGATACTTTTTGTGTGTCACGATTCTAGAATCTGGAAGTGCCTCGAATGTAATCACTTTCAATTTCGAACAGTAGTAGTATTTCTTTAAGAGAGCGCGAGTATGTATTGAAAAGCTCATTCCAAACTATATCGCTATTGTGATTGGTAACGTTGATCTTACGATGTCTGAGAACAAGATGGTACAGTAAGAGGTAGCATTTGATACTCGGTCCAACTTTTCTATTGCTAGCATGCTTGTGTGATCATGTCGTACTCCAGTGATTTGTTTGAAATGGTATAAAAGGCCCAGGGCTGGGAGTAGAGCCTGTAGTGAACCTAGGGGGAGATCTTATAAGTTGAGATTAGTTCTTGAATGTAATTTCGTAACCGACTTACCAGTACTTTTTAGTAATATGGCAATGCACTACTCTGTATCTCGAAATCAGGAGGCATTTCCACCTTGTTTTCAAAGCATTTGGCTATGACGTTGTCTCTTTGTTCACCAGTGTTTTAATCCGATTTGTGTGTTCACATTTTTATGCAGTTTTCCTTACAATCACTGCCTGCGTTGATACCTTGGCAAAAAGCACTTTTTCTATTATTACCCGGTTTGTAATAATTTTTGAAGCATGTGAATGTATTGTAATCTTCCAAATGGGATTTCACTACCTTTGAAAGTTACTGCAAATCATTAAATATAAACTCTGCCAATCTTCTTAACAAACGTACGTTTCGTATCTATCTTTGAAGTATATTCGATAGCAAATGATAGATATACCGCACCTAGGACAAGGACCTCATCTTGTGTAAGATTGTAAAACCGAACAAGTACATGGTTTTGATTTGCAGTACTTACATTATGAGGGAGGATTCATTTCCGTCTGAATCCATTCATGCCGTAATGTGTCCTTAATGATCGGGTGGGATTTCGTTTTATGGCGGATTCCATTTTTAAATATAGGTTTTTTAATGATTTGATGTGCAAAGTCGCATGGGCACTGGATGCTTGTTGGTCACTTATTATAACAGCAAGTGAAGTCAGTGGATCGCTCCTCAGCTTCTGTAACTGAGGATCAAAATGGCTCCCGTGATCTGATACGAGTAACGACAAAAACGAGTTACTAAGTCTTCCATATATAAAGTTGTCATTGCCATCGCAATGGTTAAGATTATGTCGATAACTTCAATTTCATTATCGCTAGGAACAACAATAGATTGTGTCATCAGAGAAATGACATCTCAATGTTCTCTAAGATCAAAGATGTCTCAAGAGTGCTCCAGAATTTCACAAATTTCACGTATTTTATCTGGTCTCTTGATAGGATTTCCATTATTCTCATAAGCAAGTTAAGCCTCAAGGTTTCATTTATTAGCCACGGTTTCCATTTAAGTCACTTATCGCACAGGTAGGAGCATACATTGTCAGCTTGGGTGGATCACAACCCTCGAATTATGACCTGTGACGGATTCTCCATTGTTTCATTGAAGAGGAACGCTATGGATTTCAAGAACGTATTCCACTGCTCAAATCTTCGGCATCCAAAGAACATATGCGACAAGCAAATAAGCCTTCAAGCCATTAGCATTGACGTTACTGGCATTAGGATTCGGTTTAAAGCATAACAAAAATGTAGAGTGGCTTTGGGTAAGTCTTTGGTAAGAGTGTCGTAAGCATAACAGAAATGATGATTCTTCGAACTACTGCGACCATCTGGATTGGTGGACTCCTGCCCGAAGCCATGAATTTTTTGCCGGACTCTCGGGCTACCTGAAGTCAATAAAGAGTAGCCTTGAAGTTACATCCCGCTGAAAAAAGTCTTTGCCATTGTCACAAAAACTGCTGTGAGCATTAGTTCGCCGGTCCAAGTTTAAAATTGGTCGGATTCCTGATGCATTTCCATTCCTCCAAATTTCGAAGACTGAAGTTTGAAAGTTGGCATAGGCCGATCCAAAGAATCGCTCTGGCTAGGAATGGTCGCATCAATCACACTTGCCTTTTTTTATCGCATAACAAATGGCCTAGAAAAGATGAATAACGAGCTTCTAGGAATCAGAGTCGGCAATCCAAAGGGGGGTGGGGTCACACCACGCGCGGTCGACGCGAAAAAAACGTGTCCCCCATTAGTGTCGAGCAAGTGCTCGCGAACAGCTGAGGAGGACAAACTGCGTTTGCTTGCCTTGATTCTAGTAGAAAATACAGATTCACGACTCGAAAACTATGAAATAGACTTAGGGCTAGGTCAATGTGGCCATAATTATGCGAAAGGCCGTGCAATTTCCAAAGCAAAGGGCGCAATATTAAATTACTACTAGAAACGTATTAGTGTTTCGCATAATCACATAGAAAAAGGAGCCCTACTCTTTAAAGGAAGGCGTGATTAGGCATAAGTAAATACCATGACGCTAATATGAGCTTGACTAGTTCTAGCTAAGTAGTGTAGCCGACATTATACAGTTTACCCGAAAGTCCAGTTTATTTTTCTCAGTTTTTTTTCTATCCTGTGCAGAAACTTCCGCTGCAAATGCGTTACAGGGTCACATGCTCTAAATCTTAGCTTACCATTTGCTGCCATCCTAATTACTCGCGCGACGAGCTTAAGAAAATAGAACATGTGCTAATCGGACGCGGCAAGACGCAGCGCGTTTTTCGCCGCGTGATTCTTACCGCGCGCGGTGTGACCACTTTCATAAGAACACCTCTGTTCTAATTCGAGATAATTGGCCGCGTGGCGCAGCCTGATTAGAACATGTTCTATTTTTTTTAGCTCGCTGCGCGAGCAATTACGTTGGCAGCCAATGGCGATCTTAAGTCTAGAGCACGTGACCTTGTGAATAATTTTCAGCGGAAGTTGCTGTATTGGAAGAAAATAACTTTGACCAAATGAACTGGAGTCTCGGGTGAACTGTATAAATTTGGCTACACTACGTAGCTACAACTAGTCAAGCTCAAATTAGCGTCGTGGTATTCACCTATGCCAAATTTTACCTTCCTTTAAAAAGTGGCTTTCCTTTTTCTTCGTGAGTATGAGTAGCACCTTCCAGTATAATCTTCTAGTAGTAGCTTAATTTCGCGCCCCGTCGGGGAAATTACATGGCATTTCGCATAATTATGGCCACATTACCCTAACTCAAAGCCTATTTTGAAGATTTTGAGTCCTAAATCTCTGTTTTCTACTAGAATCAAGGCAAACAGATGCAGTTTGTCCTCATCAGTCGTTTGCGAGCATGTGCTCTAAAAAAGTGAGACACGCGCTTGTTTTCGCGTCGACCACGCGCGGCGTGACTCCGCACACGGCGTGCTTCACGCGACAATGTTCGCGCGGCGCACACCGCGCGCTGTAAATCCCCCTTAATTAGATTTACCAGTTTCAATGATATTAGGTATTTAGTGATTTGCTAAACTTATTGGCAATTCCCAAATGTTAGCATAGGTTTAGTACGCTCTTTTGTCGAAAAAATTGACATGGATAAATTAATCATTATGTTAGCATAGTAAACTTTTTGCACACCTTCGAAACGGCTTCACAACAAAAACTTCTCGTGACTAAAATATTTTTAGATGAAAATGAGTGAAAGCAATTGGATCCGACATCTACTAATCTGGCTCATCGCACTTGAAATTGAAGCACTTGAAGTGTCAGGTAAAAAATAAATAGGTCTATATGAATGTATATCAGAAAACTCCTTTCAGAAAATCTCTTAATGCTGGGCTTGATGTTTTCTAACTTGCAGAATTAATTTTAGTACTATTGTTGTAAATATAGTGCAACAACTCTCGTTGGTTTTATTTTCAGCACGGCCAGCTTCAAATGGTGAAGACATAATGAGGACAATTCTAAACTTAAACAAAAACGGTAAGCATATATAGGTACCTATTCTTCAACAAAAAATGTTTCAAAAGTTGGGGATAAAATATTCAAATAGTTGACTGTGACCCTCGCACTGGTTAGTGACACCTCAATTTCTTTATCGAAGTGAGGCAACCAAGCATGCATTTTCATTCGACCCATTGCAAAATGGGCAGTGAAGAGCTGTGAGCATTACCGATAGGAACGATAGTGGCATAATTATAAGCGAGTCTTACATCAGGCATCATTCTGAATAGTTACGACTAAAATATGGTTTTAACAGGGTATCCTGGCAGTTCTCAACAACAATCCTGGCAGTCCAGCCCATTAACTCCAACTGCTTAATCATTTGCAGCATCTGGTCACTTGCTGTGAGCCTCGACACGACTGCCCTGTCAACTAGCAAACTTACGAGTTGCAGGTCCTGAATCTCTGTCGCTTCCAACGCGTCAATACCAAGAAAGCCATGATCTTCGTTATGCAAGTTAGACAGTCCATCACCGTTTCCAATCTGTTCTGATAAGTTCAGTTATGTTGAAAACTTTACCCCCTTAAGAACATTGTCCAACGTTGTAGGCGGATCTTTGTCGCCATATTGACGCTCTAGTTTAAAGCCAATATCGTCGTCTGAAGTTTGTGGTCGGTCTGGAAGTAAAACTGTGGACCATTGTTGACGAGACGAAGGTAGTGAATACGACTATTGTTCACTTCAAACGAATGCGGCGGTGAACGCGTTTAGAACCCAAACCGAGGCAAAATAAAACAATTGCTGTCCTTGTCTTGCAGTTCTCGCTTTATTATTTGACAGACTAAAATCTAATTTGCCTCGCATATTTATTCTAATCCTTGCCTACGTCTATTTTCACATATCCATGGTTCTCATAATTAAAGTAATGCGCTGGACTCCCTTATTGCTGCGCAACTTAAAACAAACTTGTCTAAAAATGCATCTAATTAAAGTTACCAAGGCGACTACTCGTCCTTGCGTTTATTTAATTGCTTTTCTACTGGTGACGATTCCGTTGCCTGAACAGTGTATCAGACAAAAACTTGATGGTCCACCGCTCCATTCTGCCTCTTCACAATGGGCTCGCTGCCAATCACTAAAATAGTAACCAGAATACTTAAGTATCAACTTTTCAGAGTTTGGTAATTGGACGTACGAGTTCATTTTCGCCGATACGTACCTTCACTGTCCTGATGTGACCATCGCTGCCAGGATAGGTCGCTATTACGCATCCCATCGGCCACATGTCACGAGGTGTATCACATAAAACGACCATGACCACTTCTCCGACTTTGAGATCTTCTCTTAACCAGAGATTCCAGAAATTTTGCATTAACTCCTGAAGTCGTAGCCATCTGACTTTAGGACTAAAGTTAGTTGCATCGACTGATAAAGGTGCTAATTGTCCACTCGCTTGTCCATAGAAAAAATGATTGGGTGTCAGAGGAAGGTCGCCTTCAAGGTTAGCTGTCTGGTAGGTGAGAGGTCTCGAGTTGATATGGTTCTCAATTATTGCAAATGCAGTGCGGAACTCCTCATCCTTGATGTCAGCGCAGCAGCCTAAAATGCCGTAAATTGCCTGGGCGAGTTCTTTCAGCTCATTGGCAGCCCCAACGAAATAAGTGCCATTGTCTGACATCATTTCTTTGGTAGTTCCCTTTCGACATGTCATCCGATAGACGGCATTCAAGAAGGAATCTGCGCCTAAACCATATGCAACCTCCAAGTGGATTGCCCTTGTACTCAAGCAGGTGAACAGACATAAGTATTGCTTCTCTCGTCTTCTCTCTCTACCATGGACAGTCGTAAAGGGACCAGCAATGTCTACGGCGTTCTTCTAAAAGCCTCGCAAAGGCATACCTAATCGAATTTTCTGTAATGGAGCCATGATATGAGTCTGGGGCCTAGCTTTGATCTTCTTGCATTTCCGGAACTCAGCTTCTGCTCGAAGAATTTCTTCCCTTGCTTAAATACTCCAAAAACGCTGCCATGTAAGCGACATGACATGGTTTGTTCCAGCCGCATGCCCATCCTTTTCATGATATGATCTGATGATGAGCCTTGTTACCTATGAGCCTTTGGGAAGGATTGTCGATTTCGCATCGTGGGGCAAAAATTCTGCTAATCGCAGGCCACTGTTCATACGGATAACACCGTCATCATTAAGGAGAGGCTTCAATGTAATTAGCTTACTTCGGTGATTCACAGGCTTGCCCTTTTGTAGTCTCTTGTATTCTTTCTTGAGGGCTACCTTCTGTTCTTAACGAATAATGTTTGCTTCTGCATCTACCCTCGGCTGTTATTACGCCTTTCATTCGACCGTGATAAGTTGCTAAGCAGTTTCCAATAAGTCTGTGCACCCAGGCACGCACCCTCTTCAATCGAGTCCAAGATGAGAAATGTTCAGGATTTAATCGCCAATTCACAAGTTCAATGAAAGGGGTTTGTGTCAAGTGAAAAACGTGACTCCGGGTCCCTTTGTGGGGAAGGCAGGTCCTTCCCACCAGAGTTTATCTTCCTTCAGGTCTTATGCCAAAATACCTCTGGTTGCCAGATCTGCAGGGATTAACTAAGAAGGTACATAACTCCAGTTCAGCAATGCAGATCGCCGTTTAATATTTGCCACTCGATTTGCAACAAAGGTTTTCCAACTACGGCTATGACAGCTTAACCACCACAACATCGTCATGCTATCCGACTATTAAAAAACATGATCACTTTTGACCTCCAGGCTTGCCATAAGTTTATCGGCAAGACGAACACTAAGCATCGCACCAAGCAGCTCCAGACGCGAGATGCTGACCTTCTGCAAGGGTGCCACTCTTGACTTTGATGCGATTAGGTGAACGGAAACTTCTCTGTAGGCATACGTAGCTTTCAGATAACCCACTGAAGCATACGCGCTGCTAGAAGTTTGACAGAAGAAGTGCAGTGACATTTTTTTTAATCTCTGAAGCAAGTCTGATGCACTTTGGCACCTTAAAATGCGACAATAGTAGTAGCTATTTATACCACGATGTAACTATTTGCATGATTGAGTCGTCCAGTGGCTAATCCCAATCTAACTTCGAGAGCCACTTGTGTGAACGGTCAGCAAGTTTTCGGTGAGCTTTTCTGTACTTTTAGACACAAAGAACCATTGCCAAGCTCTTCCACTTGTCATGTTTCTTCTAAGTTGATCACGAGCACGTCCAGAAGGTCTGCAAGCTTTTCTGAATCTTGTGGCTTCCGTGGGTGGATAGGTCGACAATGTTCGAGATCCTCAAAATTGATTGCAATTTGCCGTCGTAATCCTCTGTACTTTCTTTCGAGACGCGCGTTTGCGGCTTCGTATGCAGCCCCGGAAATGCCCCAGGTTTTTCACGGTCCCCAGAGCCCCTTTTTTCAAGTAGTGGCGTAGTTGAAGCAGCTTGCATTCTGGTGTTGCCGCCGCTTGGTCAACACACGTCATGAAGGCTGCTCTCCATCCACGGTAGACGCGCGTTTCAATTGAGAAAGTTGGGATCGAGACTCTCTGCCGCTGCCTCACATATCACGCCCAAGCCCATCGTTACGGGTATTCCACGCACCTCCCTTGCTATCACGTGACCATCTTCTGGACTTGCGCGTCCCATCATCAGGCCCGGGGTTTTCCCCATAGCACTAACGGTCATAATTGGAGCGCTATTAGGCTTCGCCACCAGGCTTTTCTGAGCAGCAGCCATAATCGCACTCCTTATCACACGCATCGTAATTGTAGCCATCTATGCCACTTCCGGAATGTTCCCGAGTCCTTTCAAAACTGTCATCGTTCAGATCCTTGAGATGCATATCCAGGGTCAGCTTCTGGGCGAGGTAAGCGGCTTCGAGCTCCATTTTTTTCGGAGATTTCTGCCGCTCGTCTGCGAGTCTCCATTGCGAATGATTGTTCCATGACGTGGAAGTGCTTTGATTTCCCGGACATTCGGCTGACCACTTCTTCATAAGAGAATCAAAACGTTCATTATTTTTAATGTCTACTTAGCGAATTCCGTGCTTATAATTTCGATATCAGCAGCCACTTTCTCTTCTTCTTCAAACTTCCCTCCTTGTAGGTAGACGTGGGAGAGTATGACGCAGAGTGGATTGCGATTCCTCCTATGTTAACGCTAAACACCGGTGTGCCTCACTAAGACCATCTCTTTTTTCATCGTCGTCGCAACAGCCTTTGCTTACCACTTTGTTGCTTACCGCTTCTGCGAGGAACTCCGCGTCAGTCTTGCTTTGCTCCCCCAAAGCAGCACGATTCTACCTTTTTTTTCGTTGCTTCTTACGACCCGCCATCAATAAGCGATAGCCACCCTCTGCTACCAATTTTGTTGACGAGACGAAGGCAGTGAACACGATTATTGTTCACTTCAAACGAATGCAGTGGTGAACGCGAGTGAACTAATTGCTGTCCTTCTTTTTCTCTTCTTGCTTCGCTATTGGACTGACTTAAATCTAACTCGCTTGGCATATTCATGCTAATCCTTGCCTAAGTCTATTTCCACATCTCCATGATTATTATAATTAAAATCAAGCGCTGCACTCCCTAATTGCTGCGCAACTCCACAACAAACATTAGTCTAAAAATGCATCTAACTACAGTTCCCAAGGCGACTAATTGTCTTTCGTTCATGTAATTGCTTTTCTATTGGTGACGATTCCGTTGCCTGAACAGCGTATCAGACAGCAGGTGCGCTGGCATGGTGATTGCTTTCCGCTGGTGATAGTCCTCCGCTCCAACCATTAAGAAATGGTGAAACTTTTTCATTGAAAATACTATTGCAAGAGCGTCACGTTCAATCTGTGAATAAATTTTTGTGCCGGTGAAAGTGACAAAGAGGCATTGCTTGTCGGTCGCTCGGCTATAACTTCGTAGCGGTGAAAGAGATTTGCTCCTACTGCGTAACTAGGGGCATCAGCCGACGCGGAGTTTGTGGTTAGAATTGTAGTGCGCCTAACAGTGGGCATCTGCGAGTGTTCCGTTAACGAAGTTAAGAGAGTCCTCACATCGTTTGGTCCACCGGAATGCAGCTTCGGACTTCAGAAGGGTGTTCATTGAGCTGTTAACTCAAGCAGATGGGGTAGAAGTCGTCCATGGTAATGAAACATGCCGAGGAAAGCCACTTCCACTTCGTGGTCGAGTCAAGGGATCTTGATTATAGCTTCCGCTTTTCTAGTCAAAATGTGAAGCCCATGTTTATCTACTGAGTAACCCAGATACTCCACGCTCGCATGTAGAAACTTGCACTCGGACAGGTGAAGGCCAAATCTGTAGTCCGTTAGCAAAGTTTATTTGCAGTCCTTCCATTACCATCACCAGAGGTCTGTCAAGTTTTGCTTTCAACATTCAGTCTAACCACATCAGACGGTACTTTCGGCAGACAGAGTTTCTCTTTTGAAACGAATCTCCTTGTCAGATTTCCCCGCAATGAAATGAGAGTTTCTCGTTTGAAACGAATCTCCTTGTCAGATTTCCCCGCAATGAAATGAGGGGCTCTATTTACCGGACTCACGTTAGTTCAGAACATGCCGTAATTGCCACCTACCCAATTATAGAGGCCTAGGTCGTCTGCGACCCTCAGCGTACACTATCATGACTTCATCTACCTCAACGTTGCGATAGACTCTAGGACGCTGTGATATCTGTGTTTGCCTTAAATCTAGCAAGTAATCTTAAGTCCAGCGCTTATTGAAGTCAAGCGGAACTGTTTGCCTATACGCCACGCACTTCGTTATGTCATTTTCATTTGCAACTGTCGCCTGCTTTATGTCGATGGGTTTTTGGCACCAGGCGAGACCCTTCGGCCGAATATCAAATGATTTGGTGTAGACGTCTCTACGGTATTGTCGTTGTCCACAAAGGTGAGTGGCCTATGATTCAGGACCCCATCAATTACTGCTAAAATTGTACGTAACTCTTCGAATGTCAATTTTGAGTCAAGAAGAACCTTTTTCAGGCAGTGCTTGATGATTTTGATCATCGCTTGAAAAAGGCTTCCCCCCCCCGTCCAGGGCGCAGTCGGAACGTTGAACTTTCATGATAATTTTCTGTCCAGCAGAAACTCATTGCCTCCCCTTAGCGTTGTCCGAAATTATCAGATATGAAGTGTCGCGCATACCTATTAATCTACGAAAAGCAACACACAAACGCTGGCGTGGAAAGGTCTGGAACTAGTTATAAACGCACCGCATGACGAGCCGCCCAGGCAAATGGCAGTATGTAACCCTTTGGGTAAATATTGCGTGATTGGTACAAATACGACGGCCCAGCAAATTTAATTCCCACAGTGTAAAAGCCTCTTGTAGCTGAACTCTAAAACTTGGCAAGAAAGAGATGGTCTTAGCTTGTAAATGAGACCGTCCATACTTTTGCAGGCTTAGCAAAAAGGAATAACCCGCTTACCATGTTGCCTTAAGCTCCTTATGCAATACTCGGATCGCACTAGCTCCATAGTATCACTCGCCCCCCGGTGGAAAACTCTTTCTTGACAATCTCTTACGACTAGCTCTAAAAATCCGTGGTCTTTCTACAAGACTATAAGAAAATTTCCTACTTGCAACAAGTCGGCTTGTTCACGGCGACTCTTGCTACGAGTTAAATCATATTCATCTTCAAAAATTAGCACTTGCTTGCTTGATGTTTTAGATTTTCTTTTAAAAATCGAACTTATTGGATTCCAGGAGACGTGCAAATTTCTTAGACAGCGCATGCCATCCTGAAAATTTCCTGTCCCTAAAACGATCTCGCACGCGTAGTTGCGTCATTGGGCCAGACTCAACAACCGACGACCTACCCACAAATGTATGAACTTGCAATCGTTCCTTGCCGACGCCAGGAAGCTCCCATAAAATGGAATACATCCACCTTAACATATCTACGCTGACTTCCTGGGTTCATTATCAACCTAACCAACTTCTCTTCTAATGGGAAAGAAGGCGAAATGGCGTGACCGAAAGCAGTTTCCAATGAAATGGGCGTCGCTACATCCATAAATAACGTATTACTGGCGCCCGCTGTGTCTTTCTTAGCAAGACTTTCACATTCCTGGCTTTTTGATGACACATTATTTTTTAGTCCTTTGCAGTCCTTCTTAAACTTAGTGCATACAGCAGCTGTATGACGAGACATACATTTTTCGCAAGGACGTGACCTGAACGGTTTAGCCAGAAGCCCAGGTATTAAGCAAACAAAACATCTTCTCGACTTAATTAGTAAATACTTTCAAACATAAAAGTAAGAAAATGTATATAAAGCGGATGAATGCCTTCCACGACCAAAGCAGCAATTATTTTCGCTGGGTCTTAATTGCGTCAATAGTGCTGCTGCCGTGGGATTTTCCACATGGGTAATGTTTCTATGATGTCTCCCTCCGGCCACCACAAAATGGGATTTGGCTTGGCTTTACTTCATGTTTAGGTCCCTTAAGCAATTATTGCAGTTCCTAAATCGCCCCGGGCCCTTCAAATGTGCTACTCAGAATTAATTCAATTTATCTGGGAGACGCGATAAAATTACAGGAACCAGAAGCGCGCCATAAGTATCTGACTTTATTCCCAAAGCCTCGGTCCACTTAAAGCGATAGAGCTCATCGCTATGTTCTATCGCTTTAAATACTTCCGCTCAGTGGACACGGAAAGCGATCGTTATATTAGAGCGATGAACTCTATTTTAAAACGAGGGAGCTCTATTTTTCAAAACGATAGAAATGAAAAAGTTTTGATTTCTATTTTATAGCGATCGCTATGATCATAGGACATAGCGAGTTTGCCGACGCGTCTACCAATTATATCGCGGTGAAAAGGCTTGGAAGTTAGGGGGAATAGGGAGTAGGTTGTGCAGGGGCACCTGCCTTGTGGGAGTGCACAATTTTTGTGGGTGGAAGTTAGGGGGAGATATGGGAGTAGGTTGTGCCGGGGCAACTGCCTTGTGGGAGTGCACAATTTTTGTGGGTGGGAGGCATTGATAGTTTTTCTGTCAATGTTTTAATGATTTTCAAATAACTATTGTAATGATTTTTGTTAAACATTCTGCTAAGTTAGCAAGGGCTTTCTTGTGGGCGACAACCGTGCCGATTCACTTGAAGTAAACTTCCTCGTTATAGAAAGCAATCACCTTGAATTAAGTAGCTCTATCGAAAGCCGGCACATTGGTCATGTTCCTAATTCTTTTTTGTTAGCAAAAGTTTTGTGTGGGTGAAAATTGGGTGCCCCTGATGGAAAGGCCTACATAAATACTGCAGCAAGTTATATTCTGCAACAAAGATCAGGGTTCTGAGTATTTTAGGGTTTATTACGAAGTAATGGGTCGAAAAAACGTTAACTTTCTGGAGGAGGAGTCCTTGACAGAAGAAGTCAGGAAATATCCGAAGGAATAAAGGAACGCATGGCAAAATGTAGAACAGGCATTAGGAATGGAACAAGGTAGGTAATCAATTGGATATCCTATTTTAAGGCTTGGAGCAGTATCGAGTCGGATTATAATTTACAAAGTATACGCACTTCGCCACCAAACGCTCCTAACTTTTTCCGTCTGCAAGGGTAAAATGTTTACCTCATTAAAGTCCTTTTTTAGACGGTCTCTAATGTCCTTAGCAAGGCTTTTACTGCGGCTTCCACTAACTTTGGGAACGGTTGCAAATAGCCCGCTTCCCTTATCTAGCTTTCGCCACTCACCGTCTTTAATCTCTCCACTGATGCTTGCGACGTCCACAAATCCTAATAGGCAGTAAAGAGAGTTCTCTGTCGGACGCAGGTAGTTGTGCAAGCACATGCAGGCCAAAATATAGTGGCGAACGTTTAGTACGGATGCTATTATAGGTTTATTTAAAATTCTGAAGCGAGAGACGAGAATTCCAAAAGCGTTCTCAATCGTTAACCTTGCTCTGGAATGGCGATAGTTCTAAATTCTGACCTCTTCTTGGGCCAACCCCGGGTATGGTCTTATAAGCCATTGCTGAAGATGGAATATCTCATCGCCTTGGAAGTAGTATGGAATCGAATGCCATCAATGCCATCAACAACTTCTTCATTTGGAATGTCCCAAGCGTTTTCTTCCATAGCCACTGCTTTCGTTGTTTGATCCATACTGGCCGATATCTGCGTACGTAAAGTTGTACTTGGCGTCACATACTGCTAAGATTATCACACTGAAAAAGTCTTTGTAGTGGTGACACACATTCCCACTGTTTCCCGGAGCATGGATTCTCACAAGCTAGCCGTCTATTGCGCCTATAACATGTGGGAAATTCCATGTTTCCTCAAAATCTAGGGCAATCTTCTTCCATTCCCAGTGTGCAAAGCGACGTCGCAGCAACGTCGCAAATGCGACCAAGTTTGTCGCAATGCGACGTCCCTACGACGTCGCTACGACGTTGAAGATGAAAGGTCCCTGCGACGTCGCAGTGCGACAAACTTGCGACGAAGCAATTAAAACGCAGTTACGACTTTTTAATTGCGACCTGCAGTCATTGGCGATGTCACCCTGCGAAGGGTCGGTCTGCAAAATAAAGGAATGACACGTTCAAAGGTATTCGTGGCTGCATTTGCTCTCTTATTTTGGATAACAAATTACAAAAACTTTTTGCAAGATAGTCATTTCGCCCATCGAACGGCGTGCTTCAAAACTTCGACTATATCACGCTCGAGGTGGGCAGCATCGAAGCCGGGTCTTCTTGAAGTAAGCGCCGCTAAAACAAACAAACTTTTATAAATACTTACTAGATTACGCCGTAAAGTCATATCTTTCAATCAACAATTATAATTATTACAACCTCGCAGACAATTCCCTCGCTTTAGATCTTGGAAGCAATTCTTGTCCGTCGCAGTGCGTGCTTTAAAACTTCGCTTACCGGGGGGGGGTCACACCGCGCGTGGTGCGCGCCGCGCGGAAATTTTCGCGTGAAGCTCGCCGCGTGTGGGGTCACACCGCGCGCGGTCGACGCGAAAAAA
>QQSS02102636.1:0-16683 GCA_003687565.2 Craspedacusta sowerbii
GTGTGTGTGTGTGTGTGTGTGTGTGTGTGTGTGTGTGTGTGTGTGTGTGTGTGTTTGTTTGTGTGTGTGTGTGTGTGCGTGTGTGTGCCTGTACCTACAGAAGAGGCTTCTTAAGCAGTTCTTTTGGGGAGAGTTTTAGTGGTATTTGCACTATGCAGGCGCATGCACAACTGGTGTCGAAGGAGACATTAGAAAATTTATGCTCAAGTCAAACCTAACCTATTACTACTTCTCAGGTTTAGCCTAAGCAGATCTCATATCTAAGATCTTGACGAATCACTAAACACCGTCACCAAAAATTTAAAATGCTGTAGTGGCCGATGCTAGTAACTAGGTGCCATTAAAGGAAAAATTTGTCGTGGATCCAACAACATGTTACTTCTTTTCTGGTATCCCGATATTAATCCGATATTACTTCTCTCGTTCTTTTTTTTTTCTTTTTCTCAAGAGAATTAGCAAGCTGCAATGCTATGTAATGCAGCACACAGGAGTGGAGTCTCGTATTCTTGCTGCTCACAGACAATCGATTTGCTTTAGGCCAATCGTCTAGTTACCTAAGCTGTCAATTGATTGAATAGTGTCCCTTGTTTTATGAGTACTGGAAAGATTTGGATCGTCTGCATAAAGGATTACTCTACTTTAGGAACTGAAAATGCATTGCCACTAATATAAACAAATAAACATAAAAGAACAACCGAGGCCTCCTCAAGCAATCGTGTCTAGGTTTGATAAGCAATCAAAAGGCTAGATTTATGACTCTTAGCTGGGGCAGAACCAGACTCGACCAGGATATGCGGGAAAGGTCTAGAAGAAAACACGTGTTGCGTGCGATAGCTGAACATATTCACATAAATTTGTCGCTAAAACATGGTCAAACAAGGAGGAAGAAAATGCATAGTTTTTCGTTACCGTATCGCCTTTTTAAATTTACTATTTGACTATATCAAATTGACTATTTGATTTTATGTTTGTATTTAGTTTGCTAGTCTATCCTCCCTCAGAAAGTACGAAGGAAGTTTTGCCATCTTGTCATCTTGATATTTAAAACGATGGAGAGTTACTTTTAAAAATAAAGAGACATCTTATAAAGAAGCTTATAAAGGCTTCCATAATCCCCAAAAAAACTTGTGCTTTATCCGGTCTTCAGGCTAGATCCTGCAGCCGCCCCCGGTCCAAGCCCACTCTTTAACTATGCGTCATGGTGCCGCTAATTATGAAAATTATGAGAGTTTAATATTCTTAGTCCTGCGATGCTCTACTGACTGCACTGGAAGTTTGCCGTCTATTGATGCCATATCGCTGTGGGTGGCATTTTCAAGATTCTTGCAGGAGCAATAGTAGCAGTACCATATTCTTTTAATCTTGGTAATAGAAATTTAATCACCGCAATGGAAAACTTAACTATTCTCCATGTCAAGAAATGCACTGGTATAACTGGTTGCAAACGCCTAAACTGCTCCAAAAACACAGTTGAATTATTATATGAATATTGATAATTACGTTTACATTCAACGCCTTTTACTTCGGTACTGCAAAGCGACATTGCGACTAGCGAGAATAGCAAAACAGACAACTATTTCTTATGACTGCTGTACGCGAGACCGTGGGAAGCAACAGGGCAGAACGGCCTTGTCACCCTGAGATTCTGCTTTCCAATGGTTCAAGAGCGGCGAAAGGCCCTCTACTCCTCTTATGAGTAATTGTACCTCGCAATTATGTCACCTTAGCGCAAGTGGAAGTAGAGGGCGACCAAGTATCGGTATCAGTTTCGGTTTCGGCGCCGAAACTGAGTTCGACAGAGTTCCGTATTCGACCGAAAGTCATTATAAAAACATTCGGTGCATATTCGGTATCAGCCGAAAACGAATTTACGGTTTCGGCAAGCCGAACCTGATGGTTTAGAACTGTATACCCCTCACTGCGCATGCCTGTATAATTTAGACCGCTTTCTAGTACGATACCAACAGCGCTTGATGTCGAGAAATTAATACTACTCACATTAGTCTGATCCAGCCCGCTTTGATGTTGAATGGCGATTTGATTTCGAGGAATGGTGTTCACGCAAATTGAACGAGGCTGTAGCAGAGCCAGCTTATGAGCGAGAGCTTGCGGCATAATTGAAAGAGCCAGTTAAAAGCTGCTATTTGGGCCTATAATATTTGCGTGTTTAATGTCCGTAATTAAACATTTTCCGGATTTTGCCCCATGTATTCCATTGCATAGATTGGACTCACTAGCCCCATCGTCGATATTTACAAGGTTTTGGGGTAGGCGTACTAGGTGGCTAACTGAATATATTGACTATTTAAAACTGAGACGTGTGATGCCATGTAATGTGTTATGACTGCGCTAACTTGGTTGTTATTGACAAGTAGTCACTCTCAATTCTTTCACAGAGAATATAACTTACATCTAGTCAAGCATCAATGCTATCACATCTCTGCTATGGGTTGGCTCACAGATTCAGTTTCGGTTTCGGTTTCGGCCGAAAATGTGAGGAATCTGTTTGCAAAGTCTTGGACCTCGTTTCGTTTTCGGCCTTACCTTAACAATTCAGTTTCCGTCGCCCTCTAAGTTGAGCAATGCGTCTATGGTTACATCTTGTTGTAAGATCTTTTATCGACGTGGCTTCAAGTTAATGAACTTGGAAACCCCTTCAAGAACGAAGTCAAAACGTTACTTATGGCTGCATACGATAGATGTCTTAATCGCACTGACTTTTGATCGCACTGCACGACTCTTACGGCCATGTAATGTTCGTCGAGCGAAATAAAATATGCGATCGTAGCTTTGCGTGTTGATTACGACGCCCTGCGTTTATATCTATCTGCTGTGTCGTTGCCTGGCAATTGTGGGTTACTTTGCCTTTACTTCTGTTCTAATTTTTATAAATTTTCCGATATTCTTTGCTTATTTACATTGGGCTGCGATACAGACTTGATTTTAGTTGAGCATCAGCTGAGTAAAAATTTTCCCTGATTGAGTGACTGCGCAAGTACCATATTTCATTATAAATGCTTTGCTATTCCGTCCGTAGGATTACCTAAGTCAGCTCTATTTTGTGTTTTGTCGTGGCCAATTTCTATTGTTCCCATCCCGGACATAACTGCGATACTGCTTCGTCTTGCTTTTCCCGCATTTTCCTACTGCTCTATCTGAGAATGTACAGTTATGTTCATGAGTTTTACGATGAGGTGGCGTCTTCGACCTGATTAGCCCTGGCTAAAAGGACGCCTCATTCTCACATAAATACATATATCACTATATTTCTTCTCCATCGAGCTGCTCGTGGAGTTAAATATTTTAAATATTTTATTAATGGTGGAGTTACTTCCTAATTTTTGATCGCATTTATTGAGTAAATAAATCTTGAGTTTTGAGTCTTGAGTCTTGATACAGTCGTGTTCACGATCTTATTACGAATTGAGTTTGTGATGAATATTTGACATATTTCCATGTATCATTTAATTTGGAGCAGCATCTAAACCTAATCAGTGGACTTCCAGTTAATTTCTATTTGATTTTCATGATTGTTTATATGACTGTTATCGCACATATTCGATTTGACTGCCATCTGCGACCGATTTTGACACAGCTGTTTAGTTTCCGACACAGGAATCGACATAACGCACGTGAAGTGAAGTCAGGCTTACCAGGCGATGAAAATTCCTCTCCACTTCGGGTTCCCCGGTCCAGACGCGTCTGCAAAAGAAACTTCAGCAGGGCCCGCTCACCAGTCAATCAAGGCACGGCCGAGTCAAGAGTTGCCTTCAATGCGGTCAATTAAATTTTAGATCCAGACCAAAGGATTAATTTAGGGACAAGACTCAAAATACTTAAAGGATTAGGTTGGCGATTAGTTTGATAGTGGTCAGAGGCAACCTATTTTGTGAGTTAGTACAGCTCCATAGTCCTGTAAAACAACTGAGAAGATTTCGTAAAGTCAATTAGAATTCGTTTCGCATTGTTCCAAGACCTGCAGTGTCCAGATCTATGTGAGGCCCCCTTGTGCTTAATCCTATTTAATCAAAGCATTTATACGAAGCAGACTTCAGAGAATTATGGTTTGAAAAAGCTTCTTGGAAGGATATGCATGTGGGGGTCATGTGATTCAACCACGCTGCAGAAAACCCAAGCGGTCTCAGAAGCAACCTAAATTTTGCATGATTCTTCTACAAATATTTGACTCGGAATTAGAGAGATATATGGTTTCCAGGTTTGACAGGGCTCCCGTTCCATTCCACGCCTGTCGAGAGCGACGATACTGAAAAAGAAAGCCAAACGATGCTGGATACGAGTTCTGACCGAACTCAGCCAGGTGGGACTTCTTTGGAAGCATTCTTTCACGGATAAAGCCACATTTATGCACTGAGTACAATTAAAAATTAGCATTAAGTAGTTATGTAAGATCGTCCAAGCCCATGAGCTCGTGAATACCATTAGTTAGCCGGCTTGGATTAAGGGGAGTGCGTTTTCAGGAACGTCCTTCAGCTCAGAGTGGGAAAAAACCCGCAAAACTTCCAGAAATATTAAAACCTTGCTAATGGACAGTATGACAACAACAACAATTTATTTCTCAATAAATGCTTTTACAAATGTAAAACATCCCTATACGCCTAGATAAAGCATTAAAATAAAAAAGATAGTCTGCGAGAACTAGTCTTTGAGTACAGCTGCTGGAAGAAAAACGAACGGCGTTGCACACATAGTCATCTATTGAGGGGAGGTATCTTAACCTCAATAGATAAAATTATGAAGAACTCTTACTTCTTTTGATGCGGATCTGCCATGCACTGATGAGTGGTTCACAGCTACGTCCTAGAAAGTTGCCGGGACTAGCTTTGCTTAGCTGTCTTGCATATGAAGCAATTTCTATTTACGTGCTTGGATAATCTTCGACAGACTGTGAGTATTACTAGCCCAGTGCAAGCTACTACATGTAAATGCAAGTATGTCGCAAAGCTATAAGCGTTCATAGATTAACAACACGTTGTCAGTTATAAGGAAAGCGTCCCTCTTGCTCGTAGAAAAAACTTGCTAGAAAAGACATTGATAATGGAATTTTCGAACAGGCAATTGAGGTTTAGGTTGCCGACGCTTCGCTCAATAATTAGGTTCACTAGTTTGGAAAATCAACTTAGCCTGTTCTGACAATACTTGCCAAAGACCGGACTTCCAGGATCGAAATAGGATTAAACTACGGATTTTCAATGGGACTGGAAGCTTGGCATTCTAGCTTATAGATCTCTCGGTCTGCACAACCGAAAATTTTCGGCACAATACTCTAAAAGCTGTCTTTCATTTGAACTGAAAATATCTTAAACTCTGATGGGCTTGCAAAGCACGCGTCTTGCATTCCGTAAACAAGAAAACCCTATTCCATAGGTAAAAACAGTGATTAAAAAACAGACCAATTCACTTGCAATCCGTTCCCGGTCAAAACTTACCAGAAGGGGTTTTAAACCTCCTTCAGATCTATGAAACAATTAATAATTTATTGTCGTAACCGTCAAGGAAGCGATTTTCTAGCACCTATGTTAGTTTTTATTAGTCGAGAAAATATATCCCAGCCCTTACCTAGTTGGTCGCGAACGAGTGCTGTTGTTCTTGCTGCTGCTGCTGCTGCTGCTGCTGCTGTTCTTGTTGTTGTTGCTGTTGTTGATGTTGTTGTTACACTCGCACTGGACATCACCAAACAGTGCTGTCACACGAATTGACAGTACGGAAACATCCCTGTGAGCTATTTATGTTTGTGGGTACATCCGCCCGCTTAAAGGACTGTCGACCAACAAGACCCCGTACGGGGTGTGCAGTCTTCTTCTCAGTTTCATAGTAAATTTTGTGAGAACTGCAGGATTAGAGATTCTACAACCATTTAAATTTGCAGAAAATTCCGCACTCACAAATCTTGTCAATTTAAAAAATTAAAATACCCATGATCGAATATCAATAAATAATCAAGCAAGAATGAATTTATTTAAACGCGCCTCTCGGATTAGTTGTTAGTGCAACCCTCACCGGGAGAGCAATAACATTACAGAGACTTAATTGCTTGTATTCACTTATCACAAAGCCGAGAGAGGTTATCGTAAGTCGCAATACACTGGCACTGTAGCATAGGCCTACACTTTGACCCTTAAGCTCTTGGATTCACCCGTGGATACGTACTACACACTGAGATGTAGTCATTGGCTAATTGCAAGAGGCTCCAACATTGAGAAACTTTGACATACTTCAGTTATCTCCTAAATCTTTAAGTGCATATTGCGCGCATTTTCGTGCTCGTCATCGGGAAAGCAAAGTATAGGAAATTTCTAAATTCTCTTGCCGTTAAGGTAAATTTGAGATCATCACCACAGCTTTACGAGGAGACTTCTGAAGAATTTCCATGCGGCACGAAATTAAAAGTTCTCAACACCGGACGGGTTTCGTCCTAGGTGGGGACCATCTGAGTGAACTCAGTGAACCGAAACCGGTTACCCGTAATCCAACACGACTAGCCTGGACAAGAAGAGCCGAGTGATAGGCAGACAGCCAAGTGGCACGACCAGTGCTACATTATGACCTGACAAACGGCAGCCCCGAAAAAGGAGTACGCTATCATGCGCAATTGCGAATGTCACTGGTACAATCGAATAATCATATCTACTCATTCGATTAAAGACTCGCTATGGGCCAGCTTCGGCCAGCATCGGCCAGCTGGCGATGTGGACCGCAACAACTGCACAGTGGCGCCATGGGTCATGATTCAGTATACAATGACGTAGCAAATAATTACAAGCAAAGCAAGCAAGCTTATAGTAATGCCTTCACTTACGGGAAAGAATGCTGTCAATATTCAAGCAGTCTCCACTCAGTTCCAAATAGTCTAGGCCCTCCATCGCTTTCGATATTTCTTCTTCAAGGTTCAGGTCAAGATTAAGGCCGGCAGTAAAATCCCGTATATTTGTCGAATCGAAGTAGGGTGAACTAGGTCTTTGGTAAAGTTCTGCACGAGGAGTGGGGGAACGAAGAAGCGAACCTTGAAAGCCACGAAGCTCAGACGTCAGCATGGGTGCATGAACAGGAATTTCCTCGCTATTAGTAGGAAGCCTGGTCTCATCATCACGTTCTGCAGCGTCGCGATTATCTTTCTGAAGACCAGTTTGAAATGCAGGATTTAAGATTAGACCTGGTAGGTCACGCAACTCTGCCTTGGTAGAACCGTGACGAAAATTTCTTCCCACGTCCATCTCGTACTCGTGACTTGGTCGTGAGCTGAGATCGGAGCTGATATCTGGACAAGACTCATTCACGCATTTGCTGGAGTTGCGGCTAGAGCCAATCTTTACAGGCATGTCCGTCTCGCCTGCTTCATGACCAAATGAGTGACTTCCGTCTGTGTCACTTACAATTTGATCACGTTTCACTCTATCATCGATGTAATCATACTCTGCAGTGGAGTTTGAATGGCCTACATAATTTTCATTATCATCGTTGTTTGAATTCAGGGAGTCATAGCTTCTCGAATTCAGTGAGTCATAGCTTAGGCTTATGCCTGTCGCATTGATGGCATTTGAAATAGGATTGTCATGAAAGACGTCCGCTCCAGCGCCATCTACCTCCTCCTCGTCTAACGAAGTCCTTACAGAAAAAGTTAGTTCTGGTGGGCTAGCAGTATATGGAATGTCATTCTCATTATCAGCAGTTGGAATATCAATTGGATCATCATCTCCGTTACAAACCACAGCGGACACTAGTATTTGCCTTAGACTGCCATGCTCGAGAGATCGAATCGGCGATGGAGAACCGGCTACAAAATTCTCTGGGCTGGACGGCGGAGCCCGGTCAAAGCTACGGTCTCTCTCCACTGGTAGCACGGCCGCGTCTACGGAGCGAGGACGTCGTCGAAGGGAGCATCTTGAAGGCTGCTTGCCTAAGTTCATTCGACTCACTGTCAACTCTTCGGGTGGCTTTGGTGATGAAGGCTGCTTCAGCTGGTGCAGGTCCGTACTTGGAGACGGAGACGAACCAGGTGTGGGGGACGATCTTGTGGGCCTTATCCCGATATTTTCCGGTGAATCCTGCCGATCCAGATCGGGTGTGAGACGAGGTTGAGGACAAGTCTGCAAAGGAGGAGACAGCAAAGAGGATTCCTCTAGATGCTGGCATGCCACCCCGTCTTGACTAATCGGTTCAAGAATGTGACGGCTAGATTCGGGAGTCTGAAACGAAAGAAACGAGCTGTACTTGTCGTAAGCTCTACCAATTATATATTGGTCGGCTTCTGAGATAACTTTACTGACCATAGACGTAGCAGTGGTGAGTGATCCACATGATCTATTCCCGGTGATTGTTGAGGCAGACGACTCACTCAGCACTGGCGGATGCAACAGACACGGTGGAGCTTTACCTGATGTGTTACATAAACCATCTAGGCGTGAAGAAAAGGCAACCGTACAATTTACTGCCACAGAACGGTGCTCGTCATGTTCATAGGATTCAACTGTGTCTGCGGCACCGCATGGAGAAGCAACCTTTTCAGCGGCTCGCAGAGGAGCGGAAATGCTGAGAGGAATGAAAAACTCATGACGAGATGAGCTTGAAGGACGCGGAGCTGGAAAGTGAATCTGCGAAGGAAAGCACCTGTTAAAGAAAAATAAAATACGAAGTAAGAGGAGCCTTAAGCAGCGTGACAACTACATACTTCTGAACAGCGCAAACAAGCCCTTTTAGAATAAAAATAAATTTAGAAACAAATAATCTCTGCCCAAAGCTTTAGTTGAATCCATCGGAACACCATTAAATTGCTTAGTTCCTTTATTTGATGAGAAGCTTAAAGACTAAATTTGAAGCAATCTTTGTTCGGTATATGTTTCAAAGCAAATATGCCTTTCGCGCCACTGCAGCACCATAATGTATCTACAACATGCAACGAGCACATATAAGATATAAGAGCAAGATCGAACAACCTTGACTGAGGTTCTGTAATAGGCGTTTCGCATGTATGTACACCGATATGTTCTTGGTGCGACTGCCACTCGACTTGCTCTGAGGATTTCGTAAGCGAGTCAAGGGAAGCAACGGAGTTGTTCTCGCTTCTCGAAAGTGGCTTCATGAAGACTTCAGAAAGATCCACCCTTCGTTTGACAGCAGTGCAGGGGCCGAACACCTGGCACCTGCGCATTTGACGCTTCGGAACACTTACTTTGGTGAGAGGTAACACAGGTCGAGCTGAAACTCTTTCCCTCAAGTACGACCTTTTCTTTTGATTCCTTTTTGGACTTCCTGTATCATGCTCTTGAAAATCTTGGATATTCCTTGACGCAGAGGAAACTTGGTTGACTTGTTCCAGGACCGAATGTTCAGCCGTTGCGTCCGACAAAATAATGTCGTTTGGGGCTGCTTTGTTGTCTAAGACTTTCGCGAGGCTCATTGCGACTTTCGCATCGTCTTCATCAGTTGCATGCGAGTGAAGACGTAAAGGTGCAGTTTTTAGAGGTGACGGAAGGCAAACCTCTGACCTGAAATAGACGAGAGAACCTAAAATAAGCATCAGAGAGCGCGAGTCTAACTTCCCTTACCTTTTAGTGCTTCCCTTCCCTTCAAATGCATTCAATGATTATTTTTCCTCGATCGGGAAAGCCCTTGACTCTGAAATACGAAACTTGCCAACAAGATTTATCACGTACATGCCTCCTAACTTTGCTTATAGTCTATTTCTTAAACCGAGTGACTCAATCGTAGTAGCGGGAATCATAAACTCACTAAACGCTTCTAGGGCTTCTGGTCCTTATAGTATTCCTACTAATGTTTTAAAAATTGGATCATCATCACTGGCAGCACCAATCTCACTTATTATTAATCAGTCATTCAAAGAAGGTATTTTTCCGGATATATAAAATTTGCAAAGGTTGTACCTGTTTACAAATCTGGTTCCACAGAAAATTGTTGTAATTATCGACCTAACTTATTGCTCTCCAATTTAAGAAAAATAATCGAGAAAGCGATGTACACGCGTTTGTACACGCGATGCACTTCAAGAGTTTTTAGCTACTTCTAAAATTATATATGACCTACAATTCGGCTTCCGTAAACACCATTCGCCGAATCGCGCCTTAATTAACTTTGACCGTGGTGAATATGCGTGTAGCTTGTTTATGTACTTACAAAAGGCATTTGATACAGTCAACCGAAAAATTCGTTTACGAAAGCTTGAAGCGTACGGAATTCGTGGAATTGGCCAATCTTGGTTGTCTTCGTACCTTCTAAGACGAAACGAATTCGTTGTTATTGAGGATGATAGTTCCAAGATTTGTTCCATGGATTTCGGAGACTTAGGTCCCCTGCTGCTTCTTCTTTATATTAACGATTTCCATAACTGCATGTCATCTGGATTTGCACAGCATTTTGGTGATGATACTGCTGACATGTTATTTCATTTAGAAGTTTATCTCCTGAAAATTTGAAAACATTAATGACGCATGAAATCTCAAAAATCTTTGATTGGCTCTGCGCCAACAGATTGTCTTTAAATGCTGCTAAGACGGAGATTCTTTTATATCGTCCTAGAAGAAAAGGCGGTGATGTTAGACTTACTCTAAATATCAAAGGGAAGAAAATATATTTATCTAGCAACGTAAGATACCTCGGTGCTGTACTCGATTCAAGACTCTCGTGGAGATCTCATGTTTCCGAACATAGTGATCGAGAATTCATCTAACTTACTCCTACATCTAAATTAGAGATTACGAAACTAGATGATAAAATTACGTTAAGTAGGTCTTTATTTAAGCATGACCGGCATTGGAGGGGGCTTCCGACGTCCATAGACAAATTCTTCAACTATCACTCTTCCAAAGTAAGCACCAGAGCAAGTGAATTGGCTAAACTATCAGTACCTGTACGAAGGACTGAAGTCTATGGCAGTAGTAATATAAAATTTAAAAGCGCTGTACTTTACAACCACTTACATGATATCGACATAAAAATCTATAATTCAAAATCAATGTTTAGAAAGGAAATTAAAGCATTATTGGTCGCTGCGTATGTTTAACTTTGAACGAATGAATATATTTTGCAACAAATGTTTTCCTATTTACGTTTATGTTTTACCTTTGCGTGCACTAGGTGACGGATTCAATTATTTATGGGTGTTTAAGTTTCTTAGACAAGCATTTTAGATGTGATTCATATTTTTGATAGGGGGTATGGTGTCTTGTATTGAAATTGTGATCCTACTGTGCGGGTGTTTTTGCGATCTTGGTACAAACTCTAATACAACTGCTCCATTCGTATTCGCACTGATTTGAGTTGACTCTACTTTATGTTAGACGTTGAGCCTTGGCTTGGCGTGGTGTTGTGACCCAGGTTTTCCCTCTAATAGCCTGCGTTTGATTTGTTTGTCTCTCTTACGCTTGAAAGCATGATAAGCACGTCAAAAAGGCGGATAGATTCCCACCTCCGATGAAGTTAAGGTAGTATGCGTAGCTGCAAAGATTGACGAAATCCTCATTTTCTGTACTCTAAGTGAGTGTGTGTTAGCGTTGTACACATAAGAGAAATACAGAAGCGAGCCCAGATTTTTGGTGGCATTCTCCATCCGATTAGCCATGAGGCTAACGAGGATGCCTCCATATTCAGCAAATGCTAGTATTTTATAATTTTCCTCTCAGAGTTTGTCTATGTAAACTGCATTTCTGAGGAAAAATAAATCTTATTGTTATTGTTGTTGTTGTTGTTGTTGTTGTTGTTGTTGTTGTTATTGTTGTTGTTGTTGTTGTTATTGTTGTTGTTGTTCTTCCCTTCGCGCAGTGCCAGTAGCACATTCTAGTTGACCTAATAGAAATCGCCTTCCTTAAACTTGATTCAAGCTACCAGTCTCGTTAAAGTCAAGCAAAAATTCCCCATAACAAGATGTTCGATATGATTTTGCACGCAACAGGGAAGGGATTGAGCGATTAATACGTTAAAATCATGACACCGATAGCCCACCTGCTGTTGAGAGTGGCAGACTTTGAATACCCAAACAACCCCATCAAACTAAACCAATAATAGTACATACAATCACAAACAAAGGGTGACAAGTAAACAGCAAGTAACAATAACATTAATGCTATTTCCAGCGCCGCTGGCTCTGCACTCATATTGCCAATCTGGAATTCAGGGGCAAGTTAATAATTTTGCGACAAGCAGTGAGTTTTGAATATAGAATTTCATTATGACTTCACGACACGAACGCTCTCAACTTAGACAGACAGAACGACCCAATCCGCTGTCGATATCGCTGAATAGACTCAAAATCGATTTAAGCCTCCATGCAGGAAAAATTCGGAGAACGGGCAAGCATGCATATAGCTTCACATACCAATGAGAATCAAAGAGATCCTGATCAATTGATGAAAACCTGTGAGCTCTTTTATAACCATGCGCTTTGCTACCAGAAGATCGTGCCCTGGCTGTTAACTAAAAGAAACAACAACAGACTAACAGTCTTCTAGAAACGTTGATGCCGAAACTATACGACTAACAAATGGTTGACAGTTGATAGCAGCTCTATCAAATAAAGACTAGCATGAGCCGGAGTCTTTTAATCCTACCTGGAAGAGGTATTCAGCGCCCTGATAATTTTTCATGCATCCTGATCAAGAAATAACACAAAAGTCGCTCAAACTCTTCGTACGACTCTGTAAAAACGAAAACTAGCCTCTGTTTCATCTCTAATGTAAAAAAAGGTCTTAGTACCGGGGAAAAACCACACGCCATCAAGTTTGGTGATTAGGTATAGCATAGGAAGCAAAGACGTCAACCGTTTCAAAATCTACACCTCAACAAACCTTTACAGAATTTTTTTGCCAGAAAACGCAAGGTAGACAGTCTCCATTTATCAACTGTAATCCCAAAGTGCCGGGTGGCACCCTGAAAAGCATGCAAACATTTGGTCATCAACGCATGTGAAGTGAAAAATGTTGTAAGGTAAATTTCCTTTAGTACCAGCAAACTCCGCCACGTCTTAATACCAAAAAAACGAAAATAATGAAAACAAATAAATAATTAAGTGAAAAAAAAAAAACGATTCATCGACTGTTACTTGTAAGGCTTACATAAGAAATAGATACTCACGTTCGTACTGTTTTCTTGCTTCTCTGAACGAAAAGAAAGAACAGAAAACTACTATTCCTTATATTTCTTCCTACGCTATTTAGAAGTGCTTAAAATACTTGATCAAAGGAATACCTCAAAAAACCCAAGACATAGTGTGATCTGAAGTATTTATTTGTATATCTAGAATTTGATGTACGCAAAACAATTGCCTCAATATATGGAAATTATATAAGCCGACCGTCCTATTACAACCATTTTTTCAATAGTTAGCCATCAGGACATTTAGTTAGGCGAGAAAGTCTTGCTTTAAGCCCTAGGCTTACTTTGCTAGGCACCCAAACGAGCACTTTTTCGTAATGGCTACCATGACTTGTAAGAAGGCTACTGCTAAGTTCATTGCTCTTCAATGTAGCTTGGAATGGGATTTTCTTTTCCGTCAAATCTCGACTCCACGAAGACTCTTCTGGAACACTAGACGGGAGAAGAACCTGCTTTGAGTATCTCTGATTCTGCTTCAAGGAAAAATCATCAGAAAATCAAGCGAAAAAAATCTCACCTATTCATGCTTACCGGTATTAAAACTAGTCAAAACTAACAAGCAATGCTATCGTTCGGTACGGCTGAAGAGGTTCGATTAGTCCTGAGGCTATAGAGGATGCCTCCGGCTTCAGTAAATGCACTTACGTTTTAAGTTTTCACTTTCAGTTAACTTTTCTTTAGTATACTTTATTTTTTCGATTTCTTTTTGAATGGCATTTCTGCAGAAAAATAAATCTAAATCTAATCGATAAATTATGCTAAGCAGATGTAACTCGCGGCAGTCACATTAGAGAACTGTATTCAGATATAATGTACCTCTCAACTTTGTCTGAGACTTCGGCTTCTGTTTCACCACTTTTCGTGGCGCATTTCCTTGTGAATTTTCCCAACAACCCGAATGTTTCTGACGTAGGATCAAGGGTTAAAACATTCAACTTCGGCAATGTGGTCTCCTCTGAAACATGTTAGTATAAGAAATTAGAAATTAGAAGATTTAACTCTACTACATAGATATCTATCATTATACGACTGGAATAGGAGTGATTTACCCTCTTCTGCCCAAAGTCTTTTCTCCTTTAAAACGCAAAATAGAATTAAGCGAAATGTGGACCACAAAGCGCTCCACACACCTAATGAACGCGCAGTTCCACACGGAAATAGATCGCTGCGTCACTGTGCGCCTGAGTTATTTAACAATATTCTTAACATAAATATTGACCTAAATCTGACGAAACCGCAGCTCAAAAAAAAAATCTTCATGCATTGCTTACGGCGAAGTACTGAGAATGCAGGGTAGCGCCTGCTGGGCCTACACTGCACCAATAAAGCGTCTTATAATCGTCTATCTTTTTTTGTGTGAGTATACAAACATTTCTCGCTCGTGCCTGATATGTCTTCTGTTCGTAACGGCTTCAAGTCATAATTATGTTATGTTTGGCATGAGCAACCTAGCCATATATGTTAACTAAGCAGGATGTGTGTATATATAGTTGGGTCCATCTTCACTGTAAGCATTATCCAAAAGATCTCCAGCATTCACACAACTTGTGTCCTCATCACGCAACAGGAACCCCTAGCCAACTCGATGTCCAAACTTCATAATTTGGATGCTGATAGCATGGAATGAAGCACTTTAGCATAACGCTTGGCTTGGTTTAACTTTCATTACCATACACAGTCTCCTTGGCTACTTTTGCGGCATCCTCTATTTCCATGGCTATCTGGATTGCGCGAGGAAAATCCAAAGCGTCATCTTTAACCATAAACAGTGTTTTGAGAACAGCCTCATTATTGACTGAGCAAATGAAGCGTGTGCGAAGAGCTTCGTCTTGCGGATCCTTGATGGACGAAAAATCGCAGGTACCTGCATCTTGTCGTATGCGTGCAGCCAGTTTCTGGATTGCCTCACCCGGCTTGCGTTGCATGTTGCTCCAGAATTAAAAACGCTCACGTACTGTGAAACACTTAGGATCAAACTGATCCTTCATCATTGTGACGATTTCATCCATGAGAAGAATCGTTGACGTCTTTCGGTGGAGTCTGCTGTGAAGCCAGGTTGAACAGCAG
The DNA here is from genome assembly GCA_003687565.2 of Craspedacusta sowerbii. NCBI lineage: Eukaryota > Metazoa > Cnidaria > Hydrozoa > Limnomedusae > Olindiidae > Craspedacusta > Craspedacusta sowerbii. The sequence goes on from QQSS02102636.1 coordinate 15,190, forward strand.
CTTGAAGATGGTAGGTGCCTGACTTGTCAAAAAAAAAACTTGAGTCTTTAACTCTTCTGGAATAGAATGGGCACCAGTGAACGTACAAAATCGTGCCCAGTAGTCAGTCCATACGTATGTGACATATTTTCGTGGCTACCTTGTTTGGCGAATCTCCTAAGAAGACCTAACCTAACGAACTTCGTCGACCGCTGGGAAGGCCTTCAAGAAGAGTGTCCCTTTGTAACAGGGGACAGTGCGATGTCAGCTTCATGATCGTTGGAGCATCGACCAGTCGTCCGAGCCTCCCTTTGAGGGCACGTATCGAGCTCGTTAGCTCCTTGAGAGGCTCAAACAACATCTGACGACTGACCTCATTTGCTGTCACCGAAGATCGATGGACTGCGCATCCGGGAAAACTCCTGGCTCTTCACCAACAACAACTCACTATGCAAGATTGTCACACCAGCAAGATTATTCTGGGCAAGATCTTTCAGACTTCAGTTTTAAGTCCCTTCCACTGACACTGGTTACTCTCGTAAGACAGCTCTTGCTGCATATAAGGATTAACTATCGCAGAGCTAGTGACTTCTTTGGTTTTGTTTGGAAGGAGGCGCGCCTTAAAAAGCTACGTTTGGTCCAAGTGTATTGCAGGGTTCCTCCTAACAGCACTGACTTCGAACCACAATTAAGATCATACAGTCAAAAAACATTGACAACGCAATTAGGATTTCAAAGCATCTGACGGCGATGCATGCGTTAACGACACAATATTTTAAAGCATATTTTCAAAGATTGGCTGTGCGTTTGCTTATATTTCTGCACTGTCTGGCAGATTCATAACCAAGTTTATTGGAAACAATGCTGCTATTGTTTCTCAACCACTCCGCACACTTTCAGTCGTTGGAATTCTTGGTCGGCCTCTACTGCATTCAAATAATTGCACGGAATAGTCGAAGTTCAAAACCTAGTATAACTTATATGCCTAGTCATATAGCTTGGTTGAAAAGTACATATATGGCGGTAGGAAAAAGATCAGTCGCTCAGTTGATACCTCAGTCTATAATCGCAGCTGGCTACCATCTTGGACGCCTATGGCAGAAAAGTGCGCGGTAAAGCGAACTTGGCAATAATTACACATTTCCAAGCTCTACAAACAACTAAGCGCTAAAAATTGCGTTTAATATCCGCAGAGACACATATTCAAGACGCGAGATCTTAGTACAATCTTCTGTTTGCAAAAGCTTCAAGTCATAATTATGTTTCTTCGTGCACTACTGCTATTCAAGCTTCATTTTAAATCTAATGCAACGGCACTCTCAGTCGCTTTTGCATTTCCTTTGTTATTCAACTGTAATTAGCGACCCATTAGAGGGTAAACAATAACATTCACAGTTTGCTCAAGATTCCACAATTTGCATTTCTACTTCGGGAAATATATATATATATATATATATATATATATATATATATATAGATATATATATAGATATAGATATATATATATATATAGAT
>QQSS02102747.1:0-16682 GCA_003687565.2 Craspedacusta sowerbii
ATAGATAGATAGATAGATAGATAGATAGATAGATAGATAGATAGATAGATAGATAGATAGATAGATAGATGGATAGACAGATTAAAAAGTAGAAAGATTAGTGCAGAAGACTAAACTTTAAATTGATTACGTAAGCATAGGCACCATGTATTCTCATTTGACTCATTTTTTAAATTTTCTCAATTGAAATCCATAGGCGCATGCGCAAGTTACGAATCCGCCACAGCCAGTCTCTGAAAATGAAAGAGTGGAAAGAGAAAGAATCCAAGGAATCTGCTCTCAAGGCGGAAAGCAGCTGGAATAAGCCCTCTCAACCGCCCATCAACAACAAGAACATCAACAAAAACAATGACAAAGGCAATATCCTTAACGACGCGCTTGATGGCGGACTTACTAACTATAGCTACGACTATAAAAATGGTGGATTTGCGCTAGATTATTAAACGCTTGCTTATAGCTCTTTATAGCTAGAGTGGTGAAAGAAATACTAACTATGATTTTATTGCTCGGCCGCAAGAACGACTATTAGCAAGAATGGCATGCTTTAAGGAGGCATCTCTCATGAAGTTTAATTTTTTTCCTTGCATGTCAATAGTTGATATACATTGAAGCGAATGTTTTATTAGGCCAGTCAATATTTGAGTACTTACGTCAAATATGAGTAACATTCAGGCCTCTTATAAGCAATTACGTAGTTTAAAAATGGCTAATTTTTCATAAGTTTCAGCATATTCATACCTTTCAATACTTAGGCTGACGTCTGTGTTTACCAACGTGTTTTGATGTCTTGATTTTATTTCTTCCATAAATTTCTTCATGTAAATAAAGAATTTTTTGTTGTCGCTGATGAAATGACAGCTTGCAGTCTTTGTAAAATTTATAGTAATTATTTCATAGAATTTATAACCAACGCGCGCAAATGGTACGGCCTATAATGATACCAATCCCAATCATCATTGTTTTCTCGTTAGAAATTGCTGCATTCATTTTTAAAATTCTTATTATCCTTTAATGAACCGTTGTAGTTTTGGTGTTTCCAATTCCAGATGTAAGGGATTTCTAACAACTCCATGGAAAATGGGCATATACAACTTTTAACTAAGAGACTGACCCAAAGTTTCCAACAGAAAAGATGTGCAGAACGTATAAGCAAAACTAAGTAAGCCAAGAAACCCAAGTGTTAGAAGTCGCTTTGGTATGGACTCCTTGTTCAAGTAACAAGAATATTAGCTGCTAAGAAATGCGTCTTTTAACATTGTTGGCGAAGTTTACCATAGCAATCTCACTCGTAGAAAAGGAGATAGAAATCAAAGAAAGCTCAAAGGCTCAAAATACCCTACCAATGGCAGAGAAATCTATTGGCAAACGACGTCAAACCCAGGGTGCTAATGAATGTGTTTGATGGCAAGATAAAAAAATCTCCCTGTGGCTTCTTCTTGGCTGCGTAGACTTACTGTAAAATGGACATAACGTATTGATATAATTGTAGTCGTTAGTAGATACATTTAAAACATTGCTTTTCTTCACTTGATATTTCCCTTCATCCATTCATCAGTTAGTGTATTCATTATTTTGTTTTGTCCGCCATTTGTTTTCGTCAGTTTGAGGTACGTTAGTCCAATTATTTGCTTCATGAACTATTTTGTTACAATTATAATTACATCATGAACTACACGTATTTTTTATTTTATAGTTTGTATTCGTATATTTGATCCTTAATTCATCTTTTTATTTCTAATTTTTTAGTTTCCCGTAATTCATAAGTTCCTTTTTGATCAGAAGAATTCATTCATAAGTTCGCTTCCATCTAAGCGGACAGTACCAGACGGAGCGATCAACTCTCCGCGAAGTTAAGGATGCCATCATGAAATTTGAAGAAAGAAGCATGTTGCTTCACAAAGCAAGTTGAAAGTGTCCATAAATTATGTTGAAAGTTGAAAGTGAAGTTGAAAGTGTCCTCAAATTATGAAGCGTGATAAACGGTAAATTTAAAATTCTGAGGGTCGAGATAAGGACCCTCGATGGGTAAATCTTCAAGGCAAAGAATAAAGCTATTAATTTTTGTGACGTTTCGGTCCTTTCTTGGACCATCTTCAGACTAAACGAACAAGAATACAAAAAACCGAAAAACAAAAACAAGCAGAGCACACATCACCAGAGTCACATCTTCGAAGTCGAGCTAAAACTTCTTCAGAGGGTCGCCATCACGAAATTAACACCACTACAACAACAACAAGAACAACAACAACAACAACAACAACAACAACAAGAACAACAACAACAACAAGAACAACAACAACAACAAGATGATAATTATTACCTTCTATTAACGCACACTACAGGGCCGAAGCATATATTCTCCACGGGATTAAAAGATACCATCGCAAAAATTGCAGAAAAAGACCTTTCATTCATAGCATTACTCTGCTAGAGCGATGAGCTTATCAGTAAAAAATGAGTTTCGATCCTGTACACATGATTGATACACACGTCGTGCTCTGGGTGTTCATGGACCACAAGTTTTGAATAATGTACCCTACTTCGGTTGAAGGAAGTTAGCCACTTGGGGTTAACCAGATATCGGTCTATCTTTCACGTGCCATACCCTGAAAAATCCCTAAAGTTATGAAGTGAGTTGGCTTAATCCTTATGGCTTCGTAACATTCTTCGAAGAGACATTTTTGTTGATAATTTTTAATGATAATGTCACGTTTAAGTACGGGCGTGTATGTTGTTGGCATTTTTAATTACTGTCTGGGTCATGTTTGCTTCGAGCGTAAGCGGAATTTTATACTGTGTCAACATGGCTGTGATGTGTTGCCAGGTGCGTCTCTGTTTATAACTATTTAATGAGCAGCTTATTCTTTACGTTTATTTAATTATGTGATGGTTTATTGGTATAAATGTGCGTCCAAAGTTCATAATGGAGGAACAAAAGTAATTATGAGAGTAACAGTAGCAGCGATGTAACAGTGAGGCGTCAGTACTACAAGAATCAATTCGAGACCACTAGCCTTCTTCTTATATCTCTATCGAACTTCGTCTCAACTTTTGGTGCCGTGAACAGGATTAAACGTGACCCAGCACTGTGCAACATTATCAACAATTCTCGTTACAATTCACAAATCGTTTTTAAGGCGATCCTCAAATTACGCGGACGTAGTGAATGACTGCCCCACTAGCAATGGAACCCTGAAAAAATTAGAGTCTGCTCAATACGAAGTAGCCTTCGCAACTACTGGCGCCTTGAAGGCAGCTCAGCAACAAAACTGTATGAAGACCTGGGATGGGAAACATTAGCCGACAGACGCTGTTGTAGAGGACAACTCTTATTCTAAAAAATAAGTAAAATGTTGACTCCGGCCTGCTTGTCTCAGTTAGCACCACATAGGATCGCTAGATACCAACTCCGGAGAAGATTTACCCTTGATACCTTCATCTGTCGTGCATCCAAATTCAAAATTCTTTTTCCTCTGGGTAATTTCAGATTGGATAAACTGCGACAATGACGTTCGTAAGATCGGAGCATCTCTTCAAGACTGCATTGGCTCCATCCACCTTTAGAATCCATCATCCTTGAGGGTTTGAGGGTTTTAATTGCTTGAGGGTTTTAATTCAATTTAGGATTGGCCTAAGCGACCTACCCGTTCATAAAAATCTGGATCCCAATTGGCGTGTCTCTTACGACGGCATTGATGATACAAGCCACTTTTGCTCAAATGCAAGCCATTTAGTAAATTGCGTACCACCTTAATAAATACTGTCTCTGTTTTTTTTTTTCCTCTGCTGAAGGGCTACGCAGAATTCTCTTGCACGGTCATCGATAGCGAAAAAATATTATTAATAGAAAACTTCTTCCCGCGACAATCGAGTTTATTTTAGATACAAAGAGATTCTCGTGATCTATTTTTAACCAAGCTTGCGTGTCCAAACCGGCGTTGCTATTAGCGATGCGAATATTTTTTTCCGTAAAATATGACTGGGTGCTATCCTTCGGTTGGCTTAATTCTTGATTTTGGTTTCACTAAAAAATTTTATATTAAATGCGTGTCCATTGCAGTTTTTTTTAAGCCCGCTCTCCTCTTGGTTTCTTTTGTACTTTAGTTATGTTATGTTTTTTTTGGGGCACGTACGATGTTTTTTGTCGTTGGCTTTTAACGTGAATGTTGCAAATTATTATGCCCGTAGAAATATATGCGAACGTGTAAGATCAAGACCAGCTGCACTTAATTAATTACATAACCCAGCAGCTATTAAAGAAATGTAGTAGTTTGAAAACGGTATTCAGGCTTATATTGCCCCGCTGAAAGTCGGCTGTAAAGCACAGACAACCCGCTAACAAATCCTGTATTCAACAAAAATATTGTTGAGAGAGAAAGAGCGAGAGAGAGAGAGAGAGAGAGAGAGAGAGAGAGAGAGAGAGAGAGTAGAATTTAACTTAGGTTGAGGTAAGTGAAACGGTGATGAAATAAATTATAATAAAATTTTGCTGCCTTGCTTATTGCGTGGTCTGACAATCACTTCCCGTTGAAGGAAAGCCATTAAGGAAGTGCCTTTGAGCTGTTTGCAGGTAGTTCGATATGCATAAGTTCGTTTGAATGGGATCATATGTTTGGGGCCATTCTCAACACGCTTTCTGCCTTTTTCTTAGAATTCAGCTAGTCGAGTCCTTTACGAAAGATGATGGAAAAAGCACTCAAATATTTTGCTTTGTTGGACAAAAATACTCGCTTATTGTTAAAATAGCAGTTTTCGCCTTAGGGTCGAAAAGTTCTGTTTTACCTGCTGCATTCTGGGATTGGCGTTAAGCACAGATAGTAAAATATTTGTTGAGTTTATCGCAATAAAATTTACTCTTAGTTTTTTAAAATTTACTGTTATCAAGTAGTATGACTGTTACATCGGAAAAGTGTTGGGCAAAGCGTGCGGAGAGACAGTTGTTGAAAATCACTGAAGTACATAAAGATGAGCAACTTCCAATGGTGGATCCTTGAGCAACGACGTAGTCTCTCTCAAGGATTTCAATATCAATAACAACAAGCTCTCTCCTACTTTGTAAATATCTCCTGACCCTCTTATATGTCCTATAGGTGAAAGCGTCTTGTCTGTTTAGAAGAACATCTTGATATCTAGGAGCTGTTTCGACAAGCCATGTGGCAGAAATCGGTTTGTTTGGGCCTATTCCTGATAATCATCCTTCTAAAGGTTGCTTATGTTGTTCATAATGACAACGGTTTGTCGAAATATGTCCTAGGAATTGGTCTGCACTTGTTGTATACTTTTAGAAGGCTAGTTTTATATCCTCGTGTTTGAGTGCAAGGATGTTGTTAGAAGGATGATATTATTAATTACGAAATCAATTCAGAAAGTAAAGAAACTCCCAGTTTATGTAAGGGAAACGGAATGCTGTAGAGGCCGGATGCTTTCTAATCATTAAATAAATTTATCATGTTCATAATTACTCTATGTTCAGTTGGTGTTAAATATAGGATCGCTAGATAGGATATTCTTGAAATTATCCTGGTATGCTTGGCCGAGCTTTCCTTTCTAATAGAGAGAAAGTAGCCATTTAAGGCCTAATCCACATGTTTTTTACGTTGATGTCTCGATGTACCGTTTTTTTTTTTTAAGTAACAGCTACTACTGACGTACATATCCCATGTTCATGCTAAATTATTCTCATTTTGTAGTAAAGTAATATTTGGTAATCATAGTGCTTTGTATTTCCTTAGCATCTGAGGTAGGTTTTGACGTTTCTCTTCATGCAAGCATCCTGTCAGTTTCTCCTGCTGGTTTTATGTACTGTTTTAAGTTAGTATTTCTCACTTTCATGGACTTCATCACCTCCTTTGAGATCCAAGGCTTCTTGTGGAGACCAACTTGTTATTTGGAAAACGTTTTGCATGGCATCAGTAGAATTAATATGCCAGTAATATTATTCTTTTGCAATTTTTTCAACTGCTATCGTTTCGACCGCGGCGAAACACCGACACTTTGATACTTTGAGAATTTATATCGAAGAATCGCGACTCTATTTGCAGATGGCTAGGTTCACTGCTATTCCGAAAGAGTATAGTCTGTCCTTCGTAAAGGAAAGATAGGCAATGTTGGCATAAATATACCGTTCACTCATCAGCAAGCGGTTTCTTACGTCATATGGCTGCCTTACATGTGGTCTTACTAACAAAAGCAAGCTAAATAGAATTTCAAAATTGCAACACGAGCTAGAAAATTAATAACATTTTCTAGCTATTATGAATGCGCATCTGCATTATTTTCACAATTGGAAGTTTCGAAAATCGAAGACGTCAACACATTCAAACTAAGTATCTTCATGCACGATTAGTATAATAATAAACTTCCTCAACGTGTGCATCGGCTTTGTAATTACAGAGTCCCGGTTCTCAACCACCGTGTGAAAAATGGTCCCAAACTTATTCTTCTATACAGAAAAACAGAATCATACGGAAGAAAAGCCATAAAATTCCAAGGTGCATCCTTATTTAACCAGCTTTGCAATTCAAATATAAAATTTTAGTACGCCCAAAAACGAATTTCAAGAGAGAAATGAAAACGCTACTTATGGGAACGTATGCATAGTGTTACGTTTTATTGTGGTATTTAAATGTGCTTATAAATATGCATAGCGCTAATTTTTTTGTGATTACTGTGGTCACGAGTTTGTTGCAAGAGATTTTCAATAACGTGTAGAAACTTTAATAGTATTCTTTTATTATTAATATCATTTTTTATTGCGACTTGATTTAATTCGACCTATAAACGAAGCATGGACTTACTGATGTATCGTATTTATACGCCGAAAGTATTTAAGTCGATATACTTTCTCTTTTGTCCTTGCTCTGGATGCATTGGACTTAACTATAAATGTGAGCGCTTTGCCTATAGATAAAACTCTCTTTCCATCTGCCTTAGAAAGATTGAATCACTTTCCGTTTGGCCATTGACATATCAACCTCAGTGCTTAATAACTTGCAATCCCAATAGATCTATCGCGCGTACAGCACGGCTGTAGATGGCTATTTAAATTCACAGCTACGATGATGCTTACGATGTTGGTGGGTTACATATGGACATTAGGTCGTTTAAACTGCTACAATTCCTTCATGCTACGTTTCATCCTTTCCTCTATTGGGTGTAGGCTACTTTAACTGGCAAGAGTTGCCTTTTCGTGTGCAATCTTCCTGTTAGTTTTCTTATAAGGCCATATTTAATTACTAGCACTGTTATCCATGTTCAACTAGCGTTTAAACGAGCTCATATTAAGGTGACACCCTCCCCCGATTAGCTATGGCCATTGAGGGTGTCTCCTTCTCCAAGAACCACGGACCTTTTACATTGGACACTATTACATATCTGCTGTTGATTATTATATTCTTTTTGTGTGAAGTCTTGCTTTGGTTCTAGTAATTGAACTTTATTTCAAGTGATGATTTAATAGCGTCCTGTACTGTGCGTTCATGGAGAGAATAGATCTCCTTGTTCTTGTTCTTCTTGTTCTTGATTGGTCTGACATGACGTAATCTCGCGGCAGTTATGCTTACAAGACGGCGACCGGTCTGCAATCGCCACTGATGGAGCAGCTTTGGCTGGCATGTTATTTATTTATTTATGCATTCATTCATTTTTAGGTTAAGTTTGACTGGAACCCAAACTCGATTAGCCCTGAGGCGATAGAGGGTGCCTCCGTCTTCAGAAAATGCATTTACTTTATTAATTTTCTCTCAACTTGTTATTATCCTAGCCCCGTGGTAGGCACCTGCGACACCCGATCAACTAGGAGAGCCTCCAAGCGGACACACGGAGATCGGTAGACAAGCAGGGTATGGGACAAATTTTCGTTGTTACCCTGTTTGGCGAATCTCCTATGAAGACCTAACCAGCTCAGTACGACTTCGTCGTCCGCTGGGAAGGTCTTCAAGAAGAGTGTCTCCTGGTAACAGGGAACAGGGCGATGGCAGTTCCACCAACCATTGGAGCATCGACCAGTCGTCCATCGAGCTCTTTAGCGTCTTGAGAAGCTCAACCAACATCCGACGACTGGCTTCATTTGCTGTCACCGAGGATCGATGGACTGCGCATCCGGGGAAACTCCTGGCTCTTCACCAACCAACCAAGCAACCCCTTGGGCAAACACTAGTGTCATGCGCAAGTCAGGCCTACAGAAAGTATTTCTAGAGTACCCCCAGGGTCGCCCTAACGGGCGGTCAACGCAAACCCTAGCTCACACCAAGCAACTCACGCGCAATATCCTCATCCTTCGAACAGCGCAATGACGTGATGAAAGCGGACATAATGACAGGCGGCTTGTTTGCCGACGACTACTGGGATCCGGTGATACTGCCGGGTCGGAGACAACTCCCCAAGGGCCGCTTAAACTAAATGGGCATCTTCCTTAACTGCTTCCGCAAAGAAAGAAAAAACTTAAACCATAATCTGCAAGGTTAGCCACCCATGCATGTACCAAGGTTTAATGGCTCTTCTATTTCCGAAGCAGGTTATACTTCTTTGAATCATGGGTTTATATTCTCAACCGATGAGATAAATGGGCTACTTCTGCTACCACACAATATGCTTTCGTACAAATTTTATTCAGTTTTAGTTTGACAGAAAATTTGAAAATCTCGAAGGCGGCTCTAGCGATTAATCGGAACTAGGATCACCGTGAACTATTCAGACAAAAAAAATGTGCTGCTCACATACTCAAAAGGTTATCTTTAATCCCTTTTGTGTTTGTTTTTTTATGTACAGAACGCTTAAATACAAATAAAAAAATTTAATTCCAAGTACATAACTCCAAAACGCGGACCACAAAAAGGCACCTAATAAATAAATTTCGTCCAGATCGAAAGAAAAAATAGGTGTCGGAAAGGCAACAGATCAAATCAAAGTTAAGCGACTCATTTGAAACCTAGCTTATTGATTTAAACCATCGAACTCGAATACTTCGAAAAAACCCTGGTCACGTCCAGAAAAAAAAAACACTTCACCCAAGTCATCAAGCACATGTTAAGGAATCAAAGCCGTGTTAAAAAAACAAACAAGAAGAAATAATAAGGAATATATAAGCCTCTATAAAAAAACAACGAGGCAAAACAAACGAGATTTGTCGGCAAAGACCAACTTTTAAGCAGAATACCAACAACGTCATAGCCGCTGATCAGTAGTACGGCAACGAGTTCTGTCGGTACATACTCGGTACGTACGAAGGGCGACCCCAAGCCGAGTAGGGGGCGGGAGCGCCGTACTGGTTTTGCGGCGAAAGCGACGAGTAGCAAGCAGGGTAGCCGCTCCCGACGCCACCACTGGGTGGGTACGGGTACGGGCTCGATGCGGGTCCATAGGAAGTGTAGAACGGGTACTCCCCACGATAGGCGGCTGCTTGTGCTGCGTGGAGTTGCGCGTCGGAGGTGATGGGCTGGTTCAGCTGTGCCAGCCCCTGGAAGTCGAACTTGTACGCGTACCTCTTGCCGTGGATCTTAGTCATGATGTTCTTGTCGTAGTAGTAGCGTAGCGCACGGCTGAGCTTGTCGTAGTTCATGTTCGGCTTGTTCTTGCGCTCGCCCCAACGCCGCGCCACTTCGTCTGGGTCGGTCAACTTGAACTCGCCGTTGCTGCCTTCCCACGCTATGCAGCTGCTGTTGCCCGGATCGGAGAGAAGCTCGAGAAGGAACTGCCAGAGCTGGATCTGACCACTGCCACCGTGTGAAGGAGGCGCGTGCAATGAAGACGGCGTTTTCGCTCCAACGCTACCGTTTGGGAAGTCTAAAAATTTTACAAAATGTCACAAAATCAGATCGCCATTCGAATGCACGATACCAAGTTCTATAGAGACAACACGAAGATTTATTCTCGACGTATTACTGATGACGTCAAGACGCATAGCATATGACCACGGTTCGAACGCATTTGAGAACGACAAGACAGCCACCAACGCTAGCACGATGCAATCAAGCGAAAGACTAAGGGATGACACGCAGAAACACACACGTACACACACACACGCACGCACACAAAAGAACAACATAAGGAAGCACGAGCTCCAATCCCTTTCTGAGATGTAAAGGCTTAAATTGCGGAGCCAGCGTTCGGCTACGCACGCGAATTTGATGTGTTGACACGGAACCAGCTACATCGCAGTTCGACTCGGAGAGACCGTGTTCCAGACACAAGCCTAAACAAGCGCGGCCACAAGACCAGGGGCATGCTCGTCGGAAAGCAAAACAAAGACAGTTCACATGGCTCCTACAAACAGCCCAACCCAGCTACGACAGGCCTTACCCGAGGGGGCAGGTGATCCCTCACAGAAGGCCTTGTTGGGAACGACAGAATCACGTGACTGGTAATCGCCTGAAGAAGAAAAAAAGAGCGATTGATATAAACACCGATATTGTTTACGGGTTTGAAAGAACAGCCTCTTCCTAAGACGCGCATATTTTTTGTCGGAAATTCTTCGGAGGTTGTGTCGGTCATCAACATGGAGATTTAAAGACCGCAAAAAAAAAGCGAAGAAGTAATCAGTTAGCTTAGGTAGAACACAGGAAGACTAAAATAAGCACACTATAAATTCTGCATTTGCAAGATGCAGCAGAAACGAGGAGCAGAACTCACTGCCACTGCTGCTGTTGCTTGGAGGCTGGAAGACACAGTTCGTCATGTACTCGCTGCCATCGGCCCGAGCAACGGGTACGGTCCGCGAGTGACCGCCAACGGAGGAGGAGCACGCGTGTCTCTCGCTTTCGGTGACTCGTGGTTGGCCTAGAAGCAACCGTGGCACATGAAAAACAAGACACCGATCCCAAGCGAGGCGAGGCAGAACTTAATAACTACCAGGAGAAAGTAGCTCTACATCAACAAACTTGTCGTAGTTGCTAACTACGCCGATCGAATGCCACCACGTCCAAACCACACCGACTCCAAAGCTCGGGGAAAACAAATGCAATCGAAAACAAATGCAAACAAATGAAATTATCTGCAAACATTCGCCAAGCCACGCAGCAAATAATTGAATCGCGCAAAGGAGTAACAGATCCTGCTAATCCTAACAATCTTAAACAGTTAGAAAGGCCACGGGGGCGGATTGGGGGGGGGGGCGGGTGCTGGCGGCTGGAACTAGACGACACGAGGCCGATGCTCATTCATTCAAATAATCGCTGGATACGACGCATCCGCATCGTCCGAACTGACCGAGTTTGTGCCCCATGCTATTCTTGAGATTCCCTCCGAGAGTAGATCCGGCTACGACGATGTCTCCATCTCATAGAGATGCTCGAATGTTATATTACAGTCTAGCTCTTTGTAAGCGTTCTTGTTACTGATTTATGTTATAGTTTGGTGCCGAAGTATTGAACTTTAACAGGGCATATATTATATCTCCTGTCTCTCTCTTTCTTTCTTTCTTAATCTCTCTCACTCTCTCCCCCTGAAGCCTCGTGTACGAACCCAAGGAGTTTGCACAGCGCGCTCGGTGGAATTGACGTCCATAGGAACTCGTGGTCAACAACAAATCGCACCTCCTCGCCCCAAGGCACTTAGCAAGCGCTCCTAACCTGAAGCTCAAATGTGGTCGGCGGAAGAAAAAAAGGGACGGAAAGAGAGAAACTTACCTATACTTTTTGCGCAGGATGACGTCTGGTGACTGAGCGGGGGCGCTAGTGCTTTATCGATGTCGTCCGTTGTCAAGTCTGGCAAGGGAGCCTTCCGCAGCACGCACAGGTGTGCCAGGAGGATATCACCGTTGTACGCTGGGGCCAACCTCATGAAGTCCTCGCGGGTGAACCGACAGAGGTCACGTCCACACATGGTGAAAGCCTCCACATTGACGTCCTTTAAGCTGAACTCCTTTACAGCCCAATTGACCCACTGGTGAACGTGGTCGTTCGTCCAGCACATCGGGTCTGCAGAGAGAAGGCAAGATCGAGCAAGTTTAGTCAAGCTATTTGCTGCAGAGAGAAATTAGAGAAGTTAGTTGCTGCAGAGAGAAACAAACTTTGCATAGAGAAGTTAGTTGTTGTAGAGAGAAATAAGCTCCGGATAGAGAAGTTACTTGCTGCAGAGAGGAAGGTCGGGTACGCATAAATGAAAACGAAGTTCGCGAAAGACGACCGGAGCAGTCGAATCGAAACCCATGTTATTGGCAATCCACCTACCGGCGGGCACGATGACGCGCTTGTCATCGACACATTCCTGCACCTCGCACTTCACGCCGTCGTACAAGTTGGCTCGCTTCGGAGGAGCGTGGAAATCGTCAAAGTCGGCATCTACGGGCCGCTTTTTTGACCACGCGTCACCGCCAACGAACTTGTGTGGCCGGCCCGTGGGAACTTTCTGGTTTTCGTACGAGTCAAACAGCGACTGGTCGTCCATTGAGCTCATGCTAAGTGCTTCCTGGAAAAGCAGACATTGGAACCACAAAATCAAAAAAAGGAACATTTACGAGTGCATTGATTTTTTTTCTTCGCCAACGAGTAGATCTCTAGTTAGTCTTGCAATTCCTGCCATACCAACGTACGAAGCAAGAACTGATAGCAACATCGCAGCAACGCAAGGAAATGCGGTATAAATATACACGAATGGATAAATGTATGAAAATCTTTGTATAAATACAAGCATTATAAATACAGGCACAAAAATAGTCGTACACAAGATTTAGCCCGTAAACGCTACAAGAATTTAGATAAGTCGGAGCTTTGAAAGTGGAATGATTGAACAGGTCACGATTAGCGCCTTGAAGCGCAGTTTTTACAACTTGTCTCCGTCAGACGACATTCATTGAACGTGACCCGGCAAGGGAGGTGCTACGGTGACGTGGCCTTTCTCGGCTGTTGTTAAGGGGCAGGTATAAGCCCCGCCCGCGAGACAGACGCGAACGCAATTCTGCCAGAGAGCGTGACATTATTTACGAATTTCAGTACGAGATTAGCCCCCCCCCCGCCCGCAAAAACACAGAGGAAAAACGCATGGTACATACTCGCTCGGAATTCATCTAGACATCTGCAATTTGAAGCTCGAACGAATTTGCTGGATAGTTCAAGTATGGGAGCCGAATCTTAGTTTGAATGCTTGTTGCTAACATGGTGCGCTGGTACACTGTTAAAGTTGAGTGGGGTCCACCACAGGCCCCGTGTAGAACGTTGTTGAGATCGCAAGAAACGACCATGCATTGCAAAACGATTAAATAGAAACCAGGCTTACCTGAGCGTAGACAGTTGGGTCAGGAACAACGTTAGCCTGGTTCAATTCAGACGAGAGAAACATCTTGAACGTACTGGACTTGGAAAGATGGTGTGAAGGAGGCAACCTCGCCTTGCAGACAGCTGGAAGAGAGATGAGCATTTTGTGATTATTCGGAAGCAATTCGGCGTGCGCAGCATTAAGAAAAACAAGGACAATAGATATGGCTGATAAATAAAGAATGCTTTGGAGTTCAAAAATCCAAAGTTCGCAAAGCTCTTGCACTGGTCACCGAGCAGAAGTTACAACTAGTCTTCGACTCGCAAGGTTAGCAAACGCTCGCTCGGCAACGTTTACGAAGAAGAAAAAGTAAGATATCGGAGTCAAAATTCCGGTCGGGGACCAAACGAAGACCCGTGAAAATCCGATCGGGGACCAAACGAAGAACCGCGAAATTCCGATCAAAATTAGCTAGCGCCATGATACTCCATAAAATGCGCGAGGAAATCTGGCTTCCTTTGCGGCTAACACGATTCTTAATTTTTTTCAGTCGCACACAACCCGGTCTTAAAATGAAAGGCTAGGTCAAAGTATCTTAAATTGAGCCAGATATGATGCGTTCGTCAGAACCTGAAGGTGTAGAGACTTTTGTCTTGCTTTAATATCTTCTCGACTTCGCATCAACATGGCCACCAAAAAAAAAATTGGCGTATTGAATGAAATCGGCGAATGAAGACGAACGAAATTCAATGCGCCCTAGCCGATTAACTTTTAACCTTGAAGAGCAAGAAACAGCGTATGCCACCAGTCTTTCCACAGCATTTACTTGTCTGTGGCTTTGGCAATGCGATACGGAAATAACGAAAGCTACCCATGACCAAAACTCATCATTTAAACGCACGAGTCGCATGCAATAACCTAAAGACAAGCCCATACCCATACCCATTAACTCAATACCCATTTTACATTCCCATACGAGTTAAGCCGCATGGTGAATGTACCATGTGACTATACGTAGAAGCTCCCGTTCCCTTACCATGCACGCCTCTCGCCGACTCTCGAATGATAGGATGGCGATCTTGCGGTCGAATGTTTACAGCACCACGTCCGCGGTCAAACTGTCGTCTCGCTTGGCTAGGATTGTGATTTACGTCTTTCCCTCCGCTAGCCCCTTTTCTTCTCCAAACTTAATTTACTGTGCAAATAATGCCACTTTCCGCTATTGCAAGATTGAAAGGACTCATTGTTGTGTTACAAGGCAACCAGGCGTGACGTGAGAAAATTTGACATTTAATTCGCCAATCAAATCGAGAGAGGAATAATTAGACAGAATTCTATCATCAGCTGAGTGACGGGGCCACCAACAAATCCGTATTGATAACTGGAGCCAATTCGCCACAATATTTAATTGTTTCATTATAAACAAAAGACGATTTATTAGCTGGGAGTAAAAATCAGGCCGTACGTCAAACCCACTACCCGCAAAATAAAAAAATAACAAATACACGAAAAAAACAACCATGAAATAGAAACACAATAATATTAACAATAATAATAACAAATCGCGCGTTCGCTACCCTGTATGAAAATATAAGATGCTTCCAGTGAGCTAGAAAATCTGATCCACTTAAGAGTTTCTTCCTACCAGTTCATTGGGATTATAGATTAAAGAAAAATTAATTCTAATAACGGTCCCCAAAGAGTGCTTAGGTATTTGTATGAACACTAGTCTCTTTCGCAATTCAAATGAATGGATCAGCAACGACAAGCTTTCTCTCAGAGGCAAACAACCTATTTACCAGGGTCGTATCGTTGCGCTTGCGACATGCCGCTAGAACTCTATTTGTGAGATACAATATTTACATTTCTGAGGGAAACGATTCCCTTCGCGTGGCGCATTCAGGGAGGGGCAAACAGAAGGAATGCTTGATAATGGAAGCGCGAAACTCTGTGCGACAATATTCATCATGTCGACAGAAAAAAGAGCGCAATTCAAATTCGCAACAAAGCATATTTCTCTTGCAGATTGGAGGCCCGAAATCCCAATTCAATATTGTTTTATTTTAGGGCTTGAAGCCGATCTCGATCCACAGAGAAGAGAAAAACGAGGAGCCAATCAAATCAAATTGTATATTCATTACGAGTGCTTCTTTAATCAACAATCAGATGCCTATACTTTGCTGCTTATATAGGCGACACTAGTTTTTTGTCCGCCATCGAGGGCTTGTCAAAAAGCCAAGCTCTACTCTTGCAGCCAATCGAAAGCTTTGAAAGCTAAAATTCTCAAGGTCAAACCCGAATGAACAATTTGAATTGAAAAACAAATACTTGGCAATGGTGAAGCGACAGTTCCCAAGCAAGCGTGTTCAAAGAAAAACATTTATTTGAATTACTCAAGAATTCGTTCGAATGCAGTTAGTGCGTTCGAAAATGCTTTCGGTGGAAGCGCGGAATAAAATCGCTGTTAGTCTTGTTGTGAAGCAATTACTAACCGAACATAGTATGTTATATAATATACAATATATACTATAACCACGGCATGTGGCATATTTACCACACAAGTAAGCTTAAAAACGACTAAAAATTATGCCTGTTACCCGTTTTAGCGCAAGGAAAGTACTGTTCACGTACATTAACGCGATCAACTTTCCTTTTAACGACTGGATATGCAAAAACCTGTCATAGCGACTTTTTTCTTCATCGCTATGAAATTTGCCCATCTCCAATTGCAAATCTTATCAAAAAATGCCGCACTATTTTTTCTTGAAACCCAAGTCCATTTAGATGCTTTATTTATTATAGTCATCCATGGGATTCTTTTGCTACTGGGTCTGGCAAGCATGTGTAGCAAAGCAGCAAAATAACTCGCAACAAATGAACTAGAAAAACGCTGACACACGGAATAGCTTTGCTCCACGACGACAATCCTTTGCAAATATGTAAACATTTCTCGTCGTTGCGGGATGAACCAAAACCAAATACTTGAATTACGCACCTTAAGAATGTTCCTACAACACAGATCTAAAAAATATCCCACAACAGCGTAGGCAGAAGGCGATACTTATCGACAAAGTGATTCGAAGAAGTATTAACTTACCGCCGTCCGGCCATTAAAACCAGCGGCGCGGAAATACAACAATTCATTTTTTTTTCTCTTTCTGGTGCTGCCATAACTTTTCTAAGTAAATTTATAAGCAAACAATAGAATAAGGTCGTGCAAAACATCATCGCAGAGCCTTCTCTCAATGCTGCTTATCCTTTTGCAATAAAACAGTGAAAGAAATAATAGACATTGACAGAAGCGCTATTTAGGATCGCAAGTCCCTTTAACTGGAGTCATGAAACTCATTTATTTACATACACATGTTATGTGAATGTATGTAACTAACTATGTATAGCATCTAATGTATGTACGTACGCATGTATGTATGTATGTATGTATGTATGTATGTATGTATGTATGTATGTATGTATGTATGTATGTATGTATG
>QQSS02102858.1:0-16682 GCA_003687565.2 Craspedacusta sowerbii
CAATCTGAGTCGAGACTGTGTTCCATTGAGGGAAACAGTCCTACAAAATCTATAGCACACAACAGTAGTTTTCTCCACAACTTAATTATAAAAATTGTTAACAACTTGTATAAAAGATCCCTTAAAACCGGGGGTCACATGATAGGCTTCCACTTTAGTAGCTTCTGCATTACTCAAATCTGGGTTATACCACAAGTAAAGATAGAGGCATGCTTGGCTTTGAGCCCTCAATTGGAAAATGACATGCGTCGCCCATTGCGGTTTGCTGGTTCTCGTAACTTCTGTCGTGAGAACAAGTATGATCCTACGACACTCTCTTGATCTTTGCCATTCAATCAAGAAACTAGTGGAATCCCCGGAAACTTCATTTACACTAGCCTTTTGCTACTGCATTTCAGAGTGGGATTTCAAAACTTTGCATTTACTTATTCAGCTTTTTACACAGCTCCAGCATTCATTTTCCAACCTACAACATAAGAAGGCTTCATGCTTTGAACCCGGCATGATATTGATATCTATCTTGCGGCAAATAATGCTTTCCTTTCATTGATTTTTTACATGAATATTTTCCAATAAGTCTATCAGTCTATCAAAGCCCTGTTATTTTTAGGATCCTAAATGAGTGGCAAAAAGATTCAGGTTACCATGATTTTAAATAAATTATTACTCGGCCAATCAATGAAGTATCCACAACTAAAGGCAATTGCTGCTAGCACACCTAATATATGATACAGCTTATATCTCTGTACTAGGTGGATCAAGCGTTCACAAACTAAATTCCGTTCCAGAAACCGCTCTATGAAAATTTCTCCTTGGTTGTTGCATATGATGTCATCTGTTCTTGGATTTCATAGAGGTCGCAAAAAGTACCTCACCTTCGATAGGGATTTGAATGTTTAAACTGAAGATAAGAATGCCACCGGGACGCATGGCATATAGAGGCGCACAAACTTTTGATGTACCAGCTCTTATCAGTGAGTATATTAAACTTATCATATGTGGTGAGTCCAAGCTACAGTTCCAGTTAAAATTTGTGGAAGGGAATGGTCAGGTCTACCCAGCAAGTGGAACCTCAACTTTGATAAACTAGCAGAATAGAATGCTTAGACTTGCCAATTCACACTGGAGCTGGTAATTCACTTAGTTTTGAACAATTTGGTCGAAAAATTTAGTATTTCATAGCATGTCGAACATAGACTTAGAGATTTACTTTGTGTTTTTCTCAAAAGATATTTTGATAAACTAATAGTCTCTAAATTGAAACCGAATACATTTCTACAGGTTCAATCAGATGCTTTAAAACTACAAAAAAAAATGACCCATGACAGTTCTGAACGAGGAATGAAAAAAAATATTATTAATTTTTCTTAAATTATCAAATTTTTTAAATATTGTTGATTTTTGAGGCACTTGAGCTGTCTCTAAATATAGTTAGTTTCCTATGAAATTTTTTGGGGCTGTTCTCTTACATAAAAGAAACAACTTGGAAGGGTAGCACCTTGAAAACAAGAATTTTTTTACTCGAATAAGCTCCACCCATAGAGTAATTTTATACCCAGTTAATACGATTACCTCTATGGCTCCACCCAAATGTACAGTGACCAGTGGTCAGGTTATCTTGCGATTAGTCGCTAATTATGCTCCGATAGTTAGGGAGTCGCCATGAGAACGCTTCGGCCGCCGTAAGTTTAGCTTAGTTCTGTCCATGGCGGTTTAATGTGCGCCTTCGGATGTGGCAAGAAAAATTGTTTATACAGGTTTTATTTTCTAGACTATTATAAGCTTATTAGACTCTTAATAGTTTAAAAAGAGTTGTGAGATCAACCTGATTAAAGAAACTAATCTTTTGAACGCGAGAGATCCTAAGAGAAGGCCGCCAAGTATTGACTCTTGCTGCCGATTAAGCAGCCGCAAATGTTGCAGGAGTTGAAACATGTTGGTGTATCATTGCGGCTCTTAATATCCGGCCTTGATAAGGATATTCTCGGAGTAGGGCTGATGGAAATCTGCAATTTTCTTACCCTACTTGCCCTCTGATCACCAATGGGACGCCCTCGCTTGTTTGTCATATTTCAAAAAGTTTGACATATCAATAAATTTGTGATGATTTACAAATGAAGAGCTACTTGTTTATATTTTAATAAGGCGTTGCTAAACCTCTGCCAGTATGGACTCAGAAAAACAATCCAACCAAGTTTAATGCTGGTAAGGTCAGATTTGATGGTCTCCTATATGAGTTTAATCATCAGGTCTTTCTGATAAATATCCTGAGGAAAGTAGGATGTTGTATTAGTAATGGCAATTGTTTGTCGAACCGTATCTTTAATTTAAGGCAAGTTTTTTTTCTGCTGAAATGAATGGGAATGTTACTTGATGCATTTAGCTAACTTGGGATTTCACTTAAAGTATGCCTGATTATGGCTATCATTCCATAGTGTTCAAGTCTTTTGCCTCCATAAATTAAAAGAGAGAGTCTGAGATTTACTTTCTAAGATCCTGAAGTGCTGCTTTAGTATATCTTGTTCCTGTATAAGCATGATGTAAGTACAGATAGGCTGACTATAAGCCAGCATATGAGGGACATGTTATATGAAACCTTATGCTTAATGCTCCTTAACACGGTTCCTCTCTAATTTCACAATTTTTAAAAGTTAGCCTTGAATTCTAAACATGACATACTAAAGATGTTGCCATTTTGTATGTGAGAGAGAGAGTGCATGTGTGTGTGTGTGCATGTGTGTATGTGTTTGTGTGCACAGGTGCATCTGATCTTTGTGTATTGTGTGTGATGTGTGTTTTATCTCTGACAGGCTTCTATGACTGTTAATGTCTACTTGGGCTACAGTGCCAACTCCTCAATCATATCTATCTGCAACTCACATTAAATTTTATTTGAGATCTCTCATTGAAGTGAATCCATAGACTGTAAAATGTCTGGGGCAAGGAAAGATAATCTAAAAGCTTTTCAAAGCCTTGCCAATGGAATTTCTACACAAGGACAATTTGGTCGAATTTTAAAAGGTGTGTTTTTATAGGTTGACTGGCTTATCTCTTAAGGTTAATTTTATATCATCTTGGTTTTGTTCTCCTAAATGAGTAAAAAAATAAATGTTTCTCTTGTGCGTATTCTTGTTTGAATGTGAACCCAGCATTGTGTCAGATGTTGATGTGGCAGTTTTATTAGTTATTGGAAAGGCCTATGGCTATGTTGTATGCGTATGAAAACACATTATTTCTTTTCACAGATCTTGAGTTGATGGCACTGCATGAGAGCTCACCAGATGTTAGCGCATTCTCAGGTTTGGTGCTTTAAGATTTTTTGCATTTTGCTGGAAGTTACTGGTGCTGCCTGTTGTTTAATGTTGCTATGAAAAAGAAATCTGTTGCTTGTGTTTGATTTTTAATGTTATGGTTTGCCATAAGATGCTTGTTTTAGATGGAAATTTGTTCCATCTCACAAGCAGACACATCTTGCCATAAAAGCAAATAAAATTCAAGATTGCAGAGGTTTCCTAAAAATTTATGATCTTACAATGTGATATAGAATGTTAAATGCACAAGCAAGGTTCTAGATTTCTCTACCAAATTTAACAGATGGAACATAGGGCCTCACCAATAGCATGCATTGGAGTCGACTTTCTCAATTTGCTCTTTGAAATCCAAACAAATTTACCATTAAAATGATTTTCTTATGACTATTGAGCAACCAACAAAGAGGAAAATGTTTGCCTTTCTGTATGTTGTTCATGCCCTGTTATTGTAAGACCATGTCCGGTTATTTTAAAAAATGGCTTGCAGTATATGGTTTTTCTCTTGTTGATGGATGAGCAAGAATGCATCAAGAAGTTATCCCAAGTTGTTTATCCATATGTGTGGCATGTGTGTATGTGCATATCTCAATTTCTTTTGGAAATGACTATGAATGGGAACTATTTGTAGGTATGCACAGCTTACACATACGTGACTGCTGGGTGTAAGTACAAGAGTTTATGAGCTGTTGTGCGTATTGGTCAATGCACATCCTTTTTCGTAAAAGCTGAATAACCCACTTGTGTTCTGACTTTGTATGCTTATGAATATCTACTTCTAGACCTGTATGCATTTCTTGTTTTGTAGAGAATGAAGCCACTGGTAGTAGTGAGACCTATGGTGCCCAAAGAAGGCCCTTACGGGATTCTAATTTTCCTGCCACCAAACGTGCGGCTTTTACCAAAGTCAAGGTGCAAAGACCTTATAATCGATTTTGTTATGTTTGCTGTTTTTTTTTACTTTCAACTCGTAATGACAGAAGCCACGGTTGTTGAAGTACTAAGTTCTTTTTTTTTTTCTTTTTTGATATCTTCTGCAAATATTTCATCTCTTTGGAACACTGATGAATATGTGGTTACCATTCACTAGAACTTAGCACTAGGTCTGCTCACTGTGCTGGCCACACATGCTTGTAGTTGATATGGGTGAAGCAGATTTACTTTGTATTACGCTTGCTCACTGAGGAACCTTCCAATTTGTGACGTGTTGGTTTATAAGAGTGAAGGCTCCATGTGACTTCGGGAGAAGCGAGCTCCGCGAGTGGAGAGTGTGCCGTCTCAGTGCCTGTCTCATTAACTTGTAGCACCGCTCGCGAACAGCCGATGGTACGGAGGAAGAATTGCTTCTGCTACCTTGAAGCTAAATCTTTTCATGCTCTCTCTCTCTCGACTTTCCCGATTTCTGTACGATGCAAGCGCCATTTATTGTAGAGGCACTGATGCTGGCAAGCAGCTTCTGTAAATCGTTCGTCATCCATCCTTTCTAGCTCTACCTAAAAAGCTCTTTTGGTGTGCCCTAATTTATAAGTTCTGACTTGAATTTGATAGTTTATCAGTTTCCTCCTTATAAAACGTGTCTACTTTCGGCGACCTTAATATCGTTGCGCTTAATCACAAGGAAGAAGGAGCGATAATTCTACAAGAAGCGACTGTTTTATGCCTCAGTATGGCTAAGTCATGTTTATTTGCCGCGCGGCAAATTGGCCGCAGCGTCAATTGGCCGCGCGGCCAATAAAAAAAAAATAGAACATGTTCTAATCGCTCGCGGCGAGGCGTGGTTTTCACGCGCGCAATGTGACCCTCTGCATAGGAAAGCCTCTGTTCTAATTTCACATAACTAAGCGCGCGCAATGCGCGTAGTTTGACCCCCCTAACTCTGTTCATATTTGCATTTGTTGACTCCTGGCACCAAGGTATCGCCATTTGTTTTTGTATTTGCATTGTGTCATTCTACAGATTCCCATAAGTGATGATAAGGAGAATGGAATTTTTCCATCTGATGAATCACATACGCACGAACGACTTTCTGTCACATCGTCATCTATTGACGATGAAAATAATTCATCAATCCAAACTTCCACTTCCAATCCAGCGAGGTTGTCAGGAGGAAGATACACTCGGAGAAAGGTTTCGAGGTAGGCCCACGTATGTCAATAAACTTATGCGGGAGGTAAAGTATTTGTACAGACTTTTCGAGTAGTGTACCGCTGTTGCTGAGTAGTTAAATAATATGAGAGTAGCTTTTCAAAATTGTACTATGACTATACACCTTAGACCTTATTTACTTATTTATTTATTTGTTAATTTATTTAATTATTTATTGAGGTTATTTATTTTGATAGCGTATCTGTCTGAATTGCGGTGTGTGGGGGGGGGGGAGCTAGCTAAGGTTAGCGATGTGTAACACCAACTCATGACTCTGCTGTTTGTCTTCAGGAAGCGAGATGGTGAGGTGCACGTTTATGATGAGACTTTCAATGACACCGCTAGTGAAGCATCAGACATCACAATTCTGGAAAACAGACTCAGGGAACTTCCTCTTCAGTATCGAAAGAGTTCTCGCGGGGCAGTTCACGATGGACTCTATGAAGACCGCGACAGGGAGCGGCCATCAAGTGCTGTCGCTTCTAACGCTTCGAAATCTAGTCGACTATGCGATAGACCGTGGGAAAACTGTTCTGTTTCCTCTTTGCCAGCGTTCATCCGGCCTTCATCAACTCACCCGCACACAAGACTTATTCGAAAGTGCGATCCCGTGGCAAGGTATGCCAGAGCTGGTCTTATTGCTTGTGCGTAGGTGCGTAGCTCCTTTGACATGCACGTAAACACACGCGCTTCCACACACACACACCCACACACTCACTCACTCACACACACACACACACACACACACACACACACACACACGCACACACACAAACACAAACACGCAAACACCACATATTCGTGGTCGTTTACTGCCGAATAGAAATCTATTTAGCTAGTGCGAGCGAATATTGCAACTTGCGCCGGTGTTGTGCTTCTAGATATCATCAATTCAAAGATGAGTGGAAGAACAATCAAGTTCCTGTGCAGAAAAAGCGATCAACTTTGCGCTGGAACATAAGGGTATGTATAAGGGTTTTACGTTTGATTTCAGGGTTTTAATTTGTGGATAAACTGGTGATGCTGGGTTCTTTGAATTTGCTCTATACTGGTTTGTTCATGCGTGGCCTTCGGTTCTGTTGAAATAATGGCATTGCTCGAGAAGATATAGCGTTGTTTTTACATCTGGTGCTTTGCGCGAGAGTAGGTATTGTTCAGTGTTTGATGAATTCCTTTTTTACAGGAACAAATGCTGAACCGGGATACTGTTTTTGAGGTGAGTTTATGTTGTGCACGTGAATGCTTCGCTTGCATTTTCTGTTCAATGCCGTTTGTGCGCATCTCAGTTCGCTGGTTATGAAAAGCGCTGTTGAATCGCCTTCGAGTCATTTCGCGTCTCGACCAGCTGTCTGTCCGACTGGTGCCTTTAAGATAGAAAGTCCTTATGCTGAAAGCATTTCGTAAAAAATTTTGTGCTTGGCAAAACGCCAAACGCTTCCTGTGCATCTGCTATTCGTCGTGTCCTTCATTAGTTTCTTTGCTTAATAGTTTCTAGTTGCCCGAGTTAGTGATGTCCAATTCATTTTTCCAGCTAGAGTTTTTAATTTTCAGTTTTTAATTTAGAAATTTCAACTTGGGCTATTCTTCCACGAAGTGCCGTACTTTTATTTCAATCGCGGGATCGTTTATATCCGCGGAATCGCAGCGAATATTGCTTGACATCACTTTTGCTTGACATCGCTGCAAATTTTGCTTGACATCGCTGCGAATATTGCTTGGCATCGCTGCGAATATTGCTTGACATCGCTGCGAATATTGCTTGGCATCGCTGCAAAATTTGTTTGACATCGCTGCAAATAATGCTTGACATCGCTGCAAATTTTGCTTGACATCGCTGCTAATATTGCTTGTCATCGCTGCAAATTTTGCTTGACATCGCTGCTAATATTGCTTGTCATCGCTGCAAATATTGCTTGTCATCGCTGCTAATATTGCTACAGTACAGCTTGCCGAGCATCTGTACTGCCTTCTTCGCTGCTCATGCTACGTTTGTTTTGTTCGTTTGAGTCACTCAGACTTTTCCTAATCCATGTTATTCTCATAGTGTTACTGGCTCACATTCGGTCGATTGTGTTTCTAGCGACCTCGCCGTCACGTGACTTCCAACGATTACGTTGTTCCTACTAGCAAGAAAAGGCAGGCTCTTCGTTGGAAAGTTCGAAGTGCCCTGGCGTCGGTCTAACCGAAGCTGTGCTGGCGTCAGTCTAACGGAAGATGTGAAATACCTTTTCCTGGGGAAATGTGTAAATAATGGTGGCGAATTGTGCATGTGTGCGTGCTCTTTGAAGCGTTTTGTTATTTGTAGATGAAGAACTCAACTAGAACTTACACTTAATCTCTCAGCTGTGTTTTCTTGCGTTTCTATGTTGCAGCCATTGTAAGATTTAAGACCGTGTTTTATGGTATTCCATCTGTTATGCCTTTAATTCAATGAGTTTGCGCTGTATTCATGTCTTAGTTTTTTTTTGGATCTTGCTTTTTCTTCTTTTTTTTGGGGGGGGGGGGGGAATCGTGGCTTTTGCTGATACGAAACTGCTGTCTTAACATGAAAGGTTTTACAGCTATTCTTCCCAGCATTAAATTATCGGATTTTACACCTATTTTGCCCAGCATTAAATTAAAAAATTTTACACCTATTTATCTCACCATTAAATTAAAAGATTTTACACCTATTCTTCCCACCATTAAATTAAAAGGTTTTACACCTATTCTTCCCACCATTAAATTAAAAGATTTTACACCTATTCTTC
Source organism: Craspedacusta sowerbii (assembly GCA_003687565.2). Lineage (NCBI taxonomy): Eukaryota > Metazoa > Cnidaria > Hydrozoa > Limnomedusae > Olindiidae > Craspedacusta > Craspedacusta sowerbii. Next base: position 8,204 of record QQSS02102858.1, read on the forward strand.
CCACCATTAAATTAAAAGGTTTTACACCTATTCTTCCCACCATTAAATTAAAAGACTTTACACCTATTTGTCCCACCATTAAATTTAAAGATTTTCATTATAGTACCCAGCAGTAAAAGCGTAAGAGGCAGCTAAACTCCCAATACCAATTACCAGGACTGATTCTTATGGCAGAAAAAATATCAGATTTAAAGGCGCAGTACTATTGAACCAGCTTTGTGAATACAATATTGGCTAAATCGGTAATATTAGCGTCGTAAGTGTAGCTATAATAAAGGTATAACATTGCATTATTTGATTAGCGTCATAGACGGAAGTTGAGATCTACTTTGAATCTGACGTCCATTTTTCTTCATAATATGGTGGCTGCGGTTCAGGTACACTAAGAAAGGCTCAACATCACGCACTGATTTAAACAAATAGAACACGTCATCGACATACCTGCCATAGAAACATGGTTTAGACCCCGAATAGTCGGACAGCCATTCTGTTTCCTTTGCTCTCATGAAGACATTTGCGAATACAGGTCCGAGTGGGGACCCCATGGCCACGCCATCGATTTGGTCGTATATGTATTAAAAATCGACGACGTGGCCATGGGTCCCCACTTGGACCCGTATTCGCAAATCTCTTCATTTTCTTGTATTTTTATTTTTATTGATTAGTTTTGAAGCTTCACAACGGGTTTACTATATTAATGAATATGGTGTAAGGGTCTGCGTCTCGAAACTTTTTGAGTTTCGAGAAGTTTCGAGACGAGACGGAGGCCCGTCTCGAAACAAACGAGAAGTTTCGAGACGAGACGGAGGCCCGTCTCGAAACAAACGAGAATTTTCGGGACAAGAAGGACATCGGTCTCGTTTCAAACGAGACGAGAAATTCGCGAAATTTCTCGTTTCAAACGAGAATGAGTTTCGAGACGCAGACCCTTAGTGGACACCCGATTGTGAAGGCATCATCCGCGATGAACAACACGATAGTGGAATATTTCTTTTTTAATGACCTGCTTGTAATGACACCGTCAGTAAGTAATCACAGTGAACTCCTGTTCAATACTTTCTTCAGTCTTCCCGCTGTGAAAAATTTTTTCGTCTCATCAATGATTGTGGCATCTGAAAAGGTTTATAGACACGTGGGTACCTATATAAGCACAAGTTAATAAACATAACGCGCTAACGTACAATTTGTTGGGTTATGACACTAGAGCTGTTATTTCCCAAATCGTCTCGAAATGTTGTCGATTTATGTTGTAAAAATATAACATAAGTTTCGAGAAACTTATGTTATTTCGAGAAGTACGTTAAAATCTCGAAACAATTTATTTCACCTCCGTCTCGATTGATTCGAGAAGTTTTGAGACGAAAAGGACATCCGTCTCGCTTCAAACGAGACAGGAAATTTCTCGAAATTTCTCGAAATTTCTCGCTTCAAAAGAGAATGAATTTCGAGAAGTTTTAACACGAGACGGAGCTCCGTCTCGAAACAAACGAGAAGTTTCGAGACAAGAAGGACATCGGGAAATTTCGAGAAATTTCTCGTCTCGCTTGAAACGAGAATGAGTTTTGAGACGCAGACCCTTAATTTGGTATTCAACTAAGTCGCCGCAAGCGTAGTTGTTCATTGGGATTCTGGCTATGGTTAATCCATAGATTTATTATGTACCCTCTATTATATAGAGTTATTCTATTATATTATTATATTAGTTAATACGATTACGTCTATGGGTTAATCTTTGAGAGCAGTTTGATAACACTTGTCAGTAACTTGTCATCTGATCACAGCGAAGCATCGCGGCATCGGAATGGCCTATTGAAATGGTCTATTCTATTTTATGGGGCAATGGCACGTAAGGGCTTTTATTTCATTTTTCTACCCATGTAACTTTGATATTTAAATCAATAAACGACACGCGTTCCAAGCAGTAGTGATAACTGCGTTTTATTTAAACTCTGAAGTTCCTAGAATTTGTAAGCATCTGTTTTGTTTCATCGATCAAAGCCATTCACTGTCGTAGCTCATGAGTTCAGGTTCAAGGTATACGGAATAAACATACTTTTCTTTTTATTTTTTTATTTCTTGTGCTGCATCGTTTTTTGTCTTTTTTTTTCGCTCTTTATCAGAAGTTTATTCTTAAGATTTTATTCTAAAGTTTATCTCCATTCTAGAGTTTGCCTTTGTTTGTAAATTGCATTTCATTTTTGCTACTTCTGTTGTTAATTCCTTGTTGTTATTGTTGTTACTGTTGCTTTTATTATGGCGGGCGCCCTCCAAAGCGGGCTCCATGCTAGAAAATTCTAATTGTATGCGCCAGTGTTACGGGGCGAATGCGTGATACAGCCATGCCTGACGTACACGATCCCTGCAATCGTCTGCTTGCTTACCTCGATTGTATACAGGGTGACACCATGAAACACGCCCTAGCACGAGTGATTGGCTTAAAGCTGAAAGGCTTGTATTCACATTTAAAGTTTTATTTCTCAAGCTAGCCCCTTTCAGGTTCGGACTGTTGTAAGCTTTAACTGAGGAGGATCTGAATTGAGTCTTCAAAGCTCCACAGACCATTTTAAATTAAAACGTTTAACATTTATTAATAAATATTCTGAGGCCGTGACCCTACTTCCAAGTCCAAGTTGACTAGGCTGATTCCTTTTTTTTTTTCTTTTTTTGAGAACTTGTTCCTTCTTGTTTTTCTAGACCAAGACTCAAGGTTCAGAATTTTAAATTTTCTAAGCAATTTTTTTTACCTTATCTCTTGAGTGCATACTCAAAAAAAAAGAGAGGAAAATAAGGCGCAGAGAATATTTCTACCATTAATATAATACTAAATTTAGGCCTTGATCGTTGCTTCTAGAAGAATTCTCTTGATTTGATTCTGGAGCCATATTTCGCTTCAAAATTTCGCTCTCACAACGGTTCTATTGAACGGCTACGAGTTTGTCCGCACGCTGATAGGTACCCAAATAATAGGTACCGTTTGAGAGAAAGATCTTGTCATAATGGTTTTGTCTGTAGTGCATACTGCCGTATCATTCTGTAAGCCAAGACTTAAGAAAATAACAGACAGATCTGTGTTTAGTTCAAGCGTTCGTGGCAAAGCATTGGAAAGATGAAGAAAATCTTTAAACTTGTGGAGCTTCGTTAGCCGACTTCCTTAAAGCCTGTCAAATGGGTGGAGGTGAGCCAGTATGCAAAGATACAACCTATCGAGCTACCTTTCCGTTGTTTTAACGAATTAGCTGTAAAAGTAAGCAGTATTTGATACGGTATGGCCGAGTTTCAATTCAATCGTTACCGAGCCTTTCATGCTTTCGTGACCCACGGTCTTTAGGCACACGCTCCTTCTAATTTTTAAATATTCACCTTGCTTTTATTGCTTCTTAGTTTCAAGCAAAAAAAACTTACGCTTACGTCTCCGCTTCTCAAATTTAAATTTCAGGTCTCGTTGGACCAGTTTTCGCTGTTTTTCAACAGAAATCCGCGAATCCGATTTCCATGTGACCTTTTGTACCGGAAACCGTGCTCTGCCAATATCCACAAGCGCTGTATTGAAGAAATGATAACAGCAGCATGCGCCCTAACAAGAAAAACCTTGACCCGCTCTCTTTCTTAAATGAGTAGAGCCTGCTAAATAATAGGATATCCTATTTTCGCGTGTTTATACTGTGTCGTAAGAGCGGGCGTCAGTAAAGGCACGCCATGCTGGGAAAGGGAGTCGCTAAATGGCGTCTCACGGCGAGTCTTGTTTGCGCAGGCGTGCTCGAAGTTCGTCATCGTCACTGCACCTTGGGAGCAAAGTCTCGCGGCTGAATGACGCTTCTGGAAAAAACTGGTTGAAATTGGAAACGACAGACTCTAACAAAAAAAAAGCACGAAATGAGACAGAAAGAAGATGGCACACAAAAGAACAAATGCAAGACCACACAGTGGAATCAGACTAGAAAGAAAGCCGTTTAACTGAGCCAAGCAGGATTTGCTGGCTCGCGAACACCCCAGCTTGTAGATATGACTTGCTCACCAGCTCGCTTGTAATTCATATTTAATGTTAAGGAGATAAAAAAAAACTGTGCTAGACGTTTGCATGGAAATGATGGATTTAGTATCGCTTGCCTGATGGATGCGAACGACAGATGCAACCAAGTTTATTGCGGATGTCATAAACTGGCTTACGGGGCCTACTTTGAGAAGCAAATATTTTGAGTATCTTACGCGAATATTTTTAGTGAATTATTTGTTTAATATGCTTCTTAATCTGTTCGTGCTTGAAGGGATGAAGGGACTCATATATCGCATAAGATGCTTGCAGTTGCTTGTAAGTCTTGCATGAATTCGCATGGCTGTGTTCTTTAGCGTTAACAGTTACTTAATAAGTGATTGGTGTTGCGGCTAAGATGGCCGAAATGTTCAGGCTGATTTGGCTGGTATTTTGTTACATGCTTGATGTGGCTTAAGATTACTAGTATACTACACCTATTTTACTACTGGTATACTACACCTATTTTACTACTACTATACTACACCTATTTTACTACTAGTATACTACACTTGTTTTATTACTAGTGTACTACACCCATTTGATTACATCCTTGCTTGGTATGTCCTCGCAGGATCCATTTTTCAGTTGATAGTTCATTCGGCGGGCTTTATGACATGTTTGAGCAGTAAGTCCGCCATGGAGCACCCGACCCGAACCAATTATCAGGCACTTAACCCCCTTGGTAAACACGAAGTTCTGTATCTCGCCAGACATCTGTAAATAGCGATTTACCAATTGCTTTTCCTTATATAAATTAATTATTTATTTATTTATTCATTTACCAATTCGATTTTTTGCATTAAGTCCTAATTTATCGCTCCTAAATCCACAGAAAAAAAAAAATTATGTGGAAATTGAGATTATTGTAGACTTTGGCTATCAACATATCTAGCAAAATCTTTGCTATGTAGCCGCTAAAACAACTGGAATCAACCAGTCTAGCTTATTGGCAAGTTATCACCTTACCCAATAAGACCATGTATACATATATAAGTACATAAATATATGTATATATATATATATATATATATATATACATATATATATATAAATATATACATTCGTTTGTAGGTATGTATTTATAAAGCATTGATTGAAAACGCTGTATGCTTATTCCAAGAACATTTCAAGCAGATACATCTGTTTAATACTGCAGTTTGTTGGGTCAGGTGACATCTCAAACTTTCAAAAATGAAACATTTCCTCGTGTTGGCTATTTGCGTGGTAGCAGCAACAGGCATGAATGTGCCGTTCAAAGAGTGCGGAGGTAAGCAGATTGATTTGCGATTAGTACTGGACTTACGAAAAGTTATTTGAGACAGCCAATCTTTGTTGACTTCTTGCAAGAATTTGATTATGGTCGGAGATACCTGTGTCAGGGTTAGTGGAGTAGCTAATAGCTATAAAAATATTTACCGAACAACTTCGTGCCAGTATGGGTGTGTTGGACCAAGGTCATCTCCATTGTTTATATCGTCAGCATGACGCTGTTGCCACGAGCTGCTATGGGTTTGTTAGACCAAGTTCGTTTCCTTTGTTTATATCCTAAGCATGGCGCTGTTGCTCCGAGCAATTAAAAAAATAAGTCTTCGAAGCAACATGAGCGGAGTAAAAATAAAGACTCTATCTTTCGAGGCATATTCGATTACTATCATTCTCCTGTCCACGAGGAATTTAATTAAGATAATATTTAAATAAGAAGTACTTTCTTTTGGAGATCTTAGGACAAGTTACCAAATCGCGGCAATCTTAGTACAGAAATTGGCCTATCCAAGCATCCTACTAAGCAAACTTCTGAACTATTAAACGTGTTCACAAGTTCAAGCTCTGCATTGCGGAGATTCTAGACGATTGAGACCTAAAATGCAAGCCAGAAAGAAACATTCTAAACGCGTACATGCGAATGATTTCCTCTACCATTAGATACAATAATTATTCAAACAAAACCCAGCGCTAAAGATGGCTTGTTGTGAATAATGTCGCAGCGCAAGAAACCGAGTTAAATCAGCTAATAGGGTGGATAACTTTGCCATCGAGAGAGAGAGAGAGAAAGCGAGAAAGAGAGCGCGAGAAAGAGATAGAGACAGAACGAGAGACAGAGAGCGAGAGAAGGCATACTTTTTAAAATAAATACCCTGTTAAAAGACTCCACTACTGAGAAAATAGTTGATTTGACAAAGCGATAACACGAACGCTTGCTAATAATTATACTGTCATGTAACATATCTTATCTTCTTAACAAGAGAATTCGCCAGCTGACAAATATACACATAGAAATGTATATAACACAGCAAAAAGTGAGTTGCAACTAGTCCGGTTAGTAAGAATACATTAAATTTTCGGCATGGATCTCCGAGAAGGCTGATAGCCCTTTCGTGGAGCACCATATTTTTCAGGCTATCTTTACGCGGGTTTTATATAACTAATGCATTTGGCGGCAATCAAGTTAACATAAAAATTATAACATTCGCGCATCTAAGCGAGATGGAGACATCCTTATAGCCGAGCTAATCAGATTGAGAGGCCACCATTTTCATGAATAAATGCGAAGCTTGCTTTACAGTAGTGGGGATGGCAGAAGTAGGATGTGTCGGTAATCAAATTGTACTCTTTAGCCAACTTAAGAGGCAACTACGAAGTCATGTTTTTGTGTTACGACTATACGTTTTGGGATAATGAAGTCTTTTTTGCTTTTTCAGGTTCAGCCTCCGTTAAGAACGTCACGATCAGCCCATGCAGCGAGCTGCCATGTTCCCTCATCAGGGGCAAGCACGGTAAAATCGGAATTACCTTCTCCACCGAGAGAAAAGTGGAGCAAATACATTCGAAGGTGTACGGCAATGTCTTGGGCTTTGACCTTCCTTTCCCGATCCAAAGTCCTGATAGCTGCAAAGTTGGTGGATTACAGTGCCCTCTAAAAACACATGTCGATCACCACTTTTCTTACTCCCTAGAAGTCAAAAAACTTTACCCCAAGGTGAGAGAACGATTCGTGAAGGGTTTTCGCGCTCTTATAGGCGGTCGCTTACGAAGCGCCCGCCTTACTGGTATAAATACAATTATATAAATATTTTATTATATTATACATATAAAATTGATTTCTTGGATTGATTAATTGCCTCTCTGATTAAAAACGTGATTTTGACGTTTCGAAAATACTTTCATTTCATTTTGCGATCTCTTTGCGTCATTTTTTTCTTTATTTTTTAGTTGAATTTAAAAGTGACCTGGCTAATGCAGGACGAAAATGAAGACAAACTCGTCTGTGTCAGCTTCCAAGTCAGACTTCACTAAACAAACGTCAAGTGTTTGGCGTGCACAAGAACAGGTTTCGCGAACTCTTAAGTTTACCAAAACACCCCGGACTATATAATTTTATAAATTAATCGTTGAAGGTCGCGCGCATGCTTGCGCTGTACTTTGCTATCCTGGAAATGGATTGAATGAGAATCCTTAGAGATGTGTTTTGGTTTGATGGAGTGTTTCGATTATAGCCCCTATTAATACGGTACTTTATTTGACGATTATCTTCAGTCCTCAATGTAACCAGTTAGCTCTCCAATTAAGCAAAATGTGCGAAGAAGCCAGTCTATAAGTTCTAAAAAACAAATTATACATGACCAACAGGTTTCGTCATAGGCACCTTGTTGTTTTTCATTAATATCAATGATTTTTTGAAATGCTTTATCGTCTGGTTTTACAGAGCTCTGCGTTGATGACAGAGATGATTTATTTAGAGGTTTTTCACGAAAACGATTGAAATAAAGAACGATGCATGCAATCAGAAAAAAAAATAATAAATACTAATATCTTCCTAGAAAGAAAAGCTGTGCTGTTGAGCTCACTCTTTAAAAAAAACGCTGCAAGGGAATGTAGTTATGTAACGAACGAAATATGGTTATATAACGAATAAAATATTATTATGTAACAAAAGCAAACTGCCTCAAAAGATGATTCAGGTCTGTCGTGGGGTTCTTCCACGCAGACATTACTTCTCTAAACTATCTAAGAAGCTAACGAGGACAGGGGAACTGCTCTCTGAAATTCAGTACAACATTGATGCAGCTACTATGAAATATATTTGATTGCAGCTTGTTTCTCTTACACCTTGCTTATTCTCGGCTTACTTGCAAAAATACGCTTTTTATTGGCTTTGGCCTTTTGGCTTTTTTTGCCATAGTCCGCTTGGCAGCCGTCTTTTGCCCCTTACTCTCATTTATTAACAACAACAACAATAATAACAACAACAACAACCAGAATATTAATATCTCACTAGCAAATGCACTAGTAGACTCGATGCTACAGTGTGTCAGAGTGATCATCTTTCCTTGTTTTAGTTGTTCTAAATAAAATTACTCTCTCGAATGGAGATTATAAAACTGGAGGTTTCAATCGCATATTGCGTATATAATTATAATAATATATATAATTATATATATACATATA
>QQSS02102969.1:0-16681 GCA_003687565.2 Craspedacusta sowerbii
TATATATATATATATATATATATATATATATGTATATATTCTTTACGTGATGTGTTTAAAAGATTTTTGCATTTTTGTTTATTTTTTTTAGATTTGAGATGTTATTTTTTGTTATTGTTATTATCTTATTATTATTATCATGATTTTTTTTCTCTTTGCTTTGCACATGTTTATCCACCAGGTACAGGCATAACCCGTGAAGTCGATAGTCGTAAAATCTTTCTACCTCTGCCGGCGATAAATGCTGCTCCCAAATTGTGCTATCCTCCTGGTCCTGAATCAATAATAACTCCTATTCCTAATTCGCTCAAGACTAGTCACGCGGTTCCATTTTTTTTTGGGGAGTAACAAATCGTCTCACATCGCTAGATACTTTCCATATGGTTCCGTCCATTCATAACGCGGAATAGTCTTCATCTCGAGCATGGCAGGCTTGTGCCTCTACAGGCTATTTGTCTGTTCTTAGACGGCCAGGCAGAGAAAGCGCATTCTATTATCAAACAAGCCGTAAGCGCACGCATAAATTTACTCAGTGCAATGGTGTTTTTAGTCAATAGTTGCCAACGACATCTTTATGACTTGAACGTGTTGCCGACCAGGACTGGTTGTTATGTGGCTTATGTACCTACTGGTTCTTGTATATTTTTTAATTATCAATACTACCTTAATCAGGCATTCTAATTGCTAATTGTAATTGTGTATGATCTGGTTACGGCCACTTGCAGCCATGGGCGCGTGTGTAACGTTGCCTGCCTTCCGGCCATTGAGACGGAATATTTTGAACAATGCTACTAGTGCTTGCACGCAAAGTTGTAGCCAGTCTTGGAGTTCTTCGATTTCGGTTTTAAGGATCCTGCGCTGCCAAGGAGGTGAGCTTCGTGGAAGATCTGTCGACTACGTTGAATAACCTGACGCAGATTTCGAAATCTGTTGTCAAGCGCGATAGAGCGCCGTCTGCAATCGCGACCGTTCAGTTCGCTGCCGCCGCGGGAAGACTCTCCTCGCAGGTCGTAAACGAAATGGAGCAGTTGCTGCAGCGCCCGTTCTTGCAATCGGATTGTCAAGAGGACGCAGCCAACGCAAGGGAAACCCCGCAGTACTTCGCAAACCTGATGCGGCTCGCTGTCTGCTTCGATCTTGTAGTTAGTGGGCAACTGCCATTGACCGTGTGCAGGAGCATTGTTGATTTTGCCAGTTACAGGCCAGAAAAAGGTATCTGATATACTCCTTACTACAAGTTTTGCTTTTCCTGTACTTGTTTTGTTATGTGCTTTCTTTGTGGGGGCGGGTGGCGGGGGCATTACTATGTAAGGCCTTGTTTTCAATGCTGTAGACTGAAGTCGACCTCAATAGCAGTTAGTTTTCTTTGCAGAAGAAAAGCATTCTTTCTTTGTGATCTGACGCCCCTTGAACTGTTTATCTGTGATGTTTGAAAATTGGCTGTGTTCACCAAAACGTTTCGAGAACATGAACGTGTAATGTTTTTTTGTGATTCGTTCTTAGGTTATTTTAAAAATCCATCTATTAGTTTTGGCGAGGATTTATCATTGCAGATTTGGATTCTGAAGCAGAAAGAAATATCGCTTCTGATAGTATGATGGAGGTCGTTGCTGGCGTGAAAGCCCTGCTGCTTCACCTGACTTCGTCTGAGTTGAAGCTCTACAGTACCTACGGTTTTTCTATGCCAGAAAACTTTGCCTCTGCTGTGATCTTAAGTCCCACTGCAACAGCCAGTGGCGAAGCAGTCAAGTGCGAGGAGGATGGACTAGCCCAGTGGGAACCCAATTTCCTAGAGTTTGCTGTCCATATTGAATTTTTGCAACGGACGTACCATGAGCTTGTTGAGGAGAGCAGAATTCAGGATGGTCATGGTCTTCTGAGAGACAAAGTAACTGAGCTTTGCTTGAGCATGAGTGTCGACAGACTGGCGAAGATTCATAATATTTCTTCAGGCCATGACTACTTGAAGGCTATTCATCGTTATGTGAGCAGTCTTGCGACACTGCAGCTGTTCTACAAGACCAGACACGATGTCGACAAGGATGGTGACATTGCTGCTCAGGGTTTGAATCAGCAGTCGATCGCTTCGTTAAAGGGAGCCAACCCGTTTTTGGTTTTGTCCCAGGATATCACTGTCACCTTCGGAAGGTTGCTTTTTGAATGGGGAATGTCGCCAAGTAGGTATGTTATCCGGCACTGTCTAAAAAATATGATCATCTTTGATTGTGGCTATTATTACACCTTATTGCTTTATTTTATGCTTTATGAGTGAAGGGAAGTTGTGTATGTTCTAATGTTCTGGAGGTCTATCTTACCTGCTTGTTCTTAGGTTGGAACCGGTAGCCAAACAGGCGAACATAAGCTTAGTGAAAGTCATCGCTAAAAATTGTGGTGTGTGTATATCTATAAGACCTGATGACCAGCACAAAGGTAATACGACTTTTCGTTTCGGTAGTGTAGTTTTCATTTGAGCTATGATATTCTTTTCCTTTTTGCTCGCCGCTAATAACCCGTTAGTTGACTTTAAAAACTGAAAGTGACATCACACTGTCCCCTGTTACCAGGAGACACTCTTCTTGAAGACCTTCCCAGCGGACGACGAAGTCGTACTGTGCTGGTTAGGTCTTAATAGGAGATTCTCCAAACAGGGTAGCCACACAAATTTGTCACATACCCTGTTTGCCCGCCGACCGCCGCGTAGAGGCTCTCCTAGTTGGCCGGCAAGACCTAGGGTGTTCGAGAACAGCCGATTACGTGTGTCTTATGATAACGAACGGGATCAGACATACAAAACTGCATTGAACGTTCTGAATGAGTAGCGATATTGATCTTGCTTTGTTCCTGATAGTCCAAGGAAATGGTAGCGTTTAGTTTATGGTGCACTGATATGATTTTTTTTTTGTAGATCTTTTGTTTGGACTGATGTTCCAGGACAGGGTAACTTTGAACAAGTGCTCAGTCGCGGAGTTATCTGTGAGGCACCCGTGCCAAGTCGTTGAAGATGTGCTTGCTGGGGTCTTGGAAATGTTGACAGGTGTTGTAAATGTAGTGTAGAGCAGCTTTATCATTTTGCCAAGTGTTATGTAGTTTCTGAGACCGTGGATGCGTCTTGAGATCACCCATGTCCGTTGTGAGGTGCACTGGCAGCGTATTAATATGTCTATATCATAAAATATTATCGGGATTCAGGGTTGCTGTGTTAAGGACTGTGTTAAGGAGAAGATCAAAGTTTTTTTTTATCAATCAGATTAAAGTAAATGGCAAGACGCCTATATTCAGCTTGTTTTAAGCAAGGAAACTTTAGAAAATCCGCCTTTGAAAAACTCTTCCAGCCCGCCTCCGCTCCCACTTCCATTCCATTGTGATAATCTTGACTTTCTTGGTTGTCAGGGCAGATTTTGATAATACAGCTTGTGCAAGATTTGTGTGACATCATTCTTATATCTCCTACCTACCTATTCCAGACGTTAGGGTTTGTGTGAGGACATGTAGAAAACCTTTTTTAGTAGTCTTAAGTACCTGATATCAGAATGCGTGTTGTTGTCTCGAGTATGTTCATTCACATGGCTACCGTTACATACGTTTCGTCCCGATGGCTACATACGTTTCGTCCCGGCCAAGGGACTCGTCAGAAACTTTGGTTGGATTCTCAACTGGCCAAGCATCTGCTTGGAGTCCCATTAAGAACTCGAAACCCCTGGATGTTCATTGCCTTGCACTTTCTTGCTATAGCGCGGCTGAACTGTTATAGCAGCGGCTTATTGCTTCGCTTGATCGTGTTGTTGCTTTGAGCCTTTGACTTTTATGTTAGTTATGATGTCCCACGTTGTCATGCATGTTTGGTATATGTCGCTGCTATTGGTCCGTAACAAGCTCCTTATTCTATATTCTTACTTCTCGGGCTTTAGATGCAGACCACAATTCGCATTCGAAGCTGACTTCTTCTGAAATATGCCAGCTCATGAATGTTTCTGCGGAAGAGCTTGCTGCTGTAAACTTAGATCTTCTACAGACCCATGCAGAGAAGACGTCCTTCTTTGTGAACCTCTTTAATTTGATGTTTATGCACGGCCAAATGTTGATGCTGGCTGGCAAGTTGGGTCTTCCTCCCGTTACTGTAGTTGACCTAGAGAATATCCTGGCTAATCCTTTTGGCCGCCTATTGCTGCACAGCGTCTTTTCGTACACAGTTGGACAGCTGGGCGTCGTCAGCGCGTTCGATTTGTATCAGCATTTCTTGGGTGGAGGCGTTAAGAACGATTTCTTCGGTACAGGTCTCCTCGGAGATGACGCATGTACGCGTTTTCGGTGAATTATTTCCATTTCTTTGTTTTCTTGTTTTCTATTTTTACAGGTTGTTTTGGGCTTCTCTTATTTACATGCTTGTAAGCAAGCAGAGCACATGTGGGCACGCCAGCTATGTTTTTTCTTATCAAGGTACTGACTTGCTTGCAGTGAAAGATGTGTGCGAGTGAAGATCGAATAATGCGGTTATGCTTGACCAGATGCCTCGTGTGATTATAGCATACCAGGTTACGTTGCACCTCTTTAACTTCATTTTGCGTCGCCACCTCGTTGTTATTAAGTCCGAAGTTTCAGTGTTGCTTATTTGCGGTTTGCAGGGTATCCTTGGAGTGAGAAGCTCATGCGCTATGCACCACCTGCAGTGGACTGCCGTTGCTTCCTTGTCTTGTCCTATCCTGCCGTCGATTCGCCGTACCCCATGGTAAGGAGCTTTCGCGCTGCATTTATTGTGTTTCACGTTTGAGTCTTTCAATAATGAGACGTTGAGGTGTTCCTGCTGTACGTAAGTATGTGTGTTTGTGTGTGTTTGTATGTGTGTTGTTGGTTTGTGTGTGTGTGTGTGTGTGTGTGTGTGTGTGTGTGTATGCACGCGAACCCTGTGAGAGAGCGTTCAGCCGGGGCCGTTTTCCGCTCTTGACGAGTACGTTTTCTGACGCGAGAAATGTTTAAGAATCAGCCGTTCGTGTTTGCAGCTCTAGTGCCGTGTAATCAGCGTTTGGTGCAATCGTTTGCTTTGATGTATGGTATTATCCTATTCCGTAATAAAAGTTCTCTACCGCAAAGCGTAGCCAAGGGAGTTATTGCATCATCGTAATTTACTTCCGTAAACTATTTTCCTGGTGACCTTGTGAGCCGTTTGAAAAATAGACATTCCTTTCTATACGTAGCAAATGCAATATGTATTTCAAGCAGACTGCTGAATGCTCGGTCTTATGAATGATTATATTTTCCGGAGCTGTATTTAGGCCTGCAATGTTTTAGTACGAAAATTGGCACTTGGCTGTGGTGGGGTTTATTGATGGTATAAGCAATACTGGCTGAAATACCTCATGCTTAGGAATGGATTTAAAAAAAAGGAGAAATATTTTATATTGTTAATCAATAATACAAAAACTCATTTCAATACTAGCAAAACCTACTGGAAGACAACATCTTCGCGGTGATAAATTCGGAGGGGAGGGGTTTCTATTAATTTAAAAAAATTTTAAAAATAGAATAATTTAAAAATATAATGATTTCATAAATTTGAAAAATTAATTTAAATTATATAATTTCATACTGACGTAAATGGCGTGCGAAAAATTACGTGCGATTGGGCAGCTGCCAATTGTAGTTAATGCAATATAATGTCGGCCTGATGGGTTTTCCGGTACGTCTTTTTCATGTGGAGTGTTTTTTGAAGGTGTTAACTGCTGTTGGCCTGGAAAGCCAGTTGAAATCGTCGACTATGGAGTATCTCGATCAGCATATCGATGTCAATGAAAGGCACGAAGAGGTACGTGTGACTAGCTAATAAACCGCTTCTCGCCTCACGCAGCAGAGCTGATTTAAAGTTACCATGTATCAGGTGTATGGGATGGAGGAGAGAGGAAGGGGGGAGGGGGAACAACCGGGGAGAAACGTTCGTTAATGTTTGTTCGACTAATACGATAAGATACTGCGCAGATGAATGTCTGCGTCTGCGTCAAGGTCAAATCACTTGTGATTCTCTCAAAATCGTGCGCACCGTTTCACTTCTGCCGTTTCAGCTGTAGTCACCTTTGTGTTTTATTGTATGGTTGGCTGATGGTTTTCAGTCATGCAGTATATCGTGTGTCCATGTTACAAAGTTGACTGTGTCAAAATGAAGTGTTTGTTAAGTTTTGTGTAATTATGGTATTTATTTATTTTTATTTTTGCATCCTGCGTTTCGCCTTCGTTGTTTCGCCGTTTTCGTTCTTCCCCGATGTGATTTTGCTTACTATTCCTTCGTTTTTGCCGTGCGCGCCAACGTACTCCTTATCCGTTCTGCCATTATTCTATCTTGGTGTATTATTAGATGTTTAGGACATTATGTTGTGCCTCTTACTGATCTTGATCCCTTCTTCGCTATTTGTATGTAAGGTCGTTCGAATTTCGTCTTGCAGGTCTAGATTTCATTGTTGTGTTTTCATCGGTTGATTTTCAGGTCCTCGTTGCAGAATTCTTAAGTCTGAACCGGCATGTTTTTGGTCCTCGGCAGCCTCTGATGACGAACGCTTCGGATTCGTCTCTTGACAAGCCAAACGACCTTGCTTGTTTGCTAAAATCTCTTATGCCTCTGGCAGCTGCGGGTCTTAAAAGCAAGATAGAGTTGGCCTTAAATGAATCGTATAAAATTTCCACGCGAAATCACGACTGGAAGTTTAAGATAGCTGGAATTCCACGTAGTAGCTCGTTCTCTAAGAAGATCACAAGAAAAGCTTCTGAAGTCAGGCTCCCGACCGTGGAGGACCTCACTGAGCCGGTGTCAAGATACTTGGACAAAACGTCTCCCTTAGCAGGAACATACATCAAGATATGTTTCACCAGGAACAAGCTGCTTCAAGATTCCACTCTGGCGTTCAAAGAGGCTGGATGGCTGAAAAGTCGTGGAAAAGCTGGTAACACGGGCTCTAATAGTCCAAGTTTGTCCATGGAGCTTGGTTTGCAAAGCCTCACGCTCCTGACGTCAGAATATCGAGCTTTAAAGAACTTTATACTGGAAAGTTCGTCCATGCTTATATCTTTTCTCCAGCATCTTTCTTTGTACGAAAGGTCACGAGCTTCTTTGGGCAGCGAATCTCTGCATAACTTGTACTCTGTTTTGCAACAATTGCTCTCTAAGGAGTTTCTTTCAACTTTGGCGCCAAACGACTGGGCTCGGATGTTGCCGATTTTATACGAGTGCTGTTGTCGGGACCGAAATTGCCGTGTTCTAGCCCTCTGTAATGTTGAAGTAGTTCAATTTCTGCCCGACACTCTCCACGACATACTTGTTTCGCATGGCCTGATCGAGATCGGTGACCTTCTTGAGCGACTTGTGTCTAAGGAGGCTTTGAATGGTAGCGATCAGGCTGATACAGATGACCAGCTCATGAAGAGTCGCATGCAGTTTAAGCAATTGCTGCTACTTTTACGCGACCATGGCATCAAATGTCACCTGGCATTAGAGAATGTTAAGAACTTCCCTGCTGCTGATGCTGTAGACTTGCTCAAAGTTTGCATCGAAAAGGAGACTTTGACTAAGGATCTGCGGTTGCTGTTAACTAAAAAGCTGGAGGAAATCCTTTGGCTGGAGGAGGTAAGCATTATTTAGCTACGCCTCTGCTAACGTAGCTTGTTTTTCTAGTATTGATTGTGATTTTGTCGTGCGTAAAAGCTCGCGTGGCCGTTGATGGGCTGTTGTATTACCGTGTTTATGAGCTGTGCGAAGATGCTGCGCAGGTTCATTTCTCACATACGTCTTGTGGGCAATTTTGAAAGCACGGCGTTACAAGAACTGCCGTTTGTCTAAGCTTTTAGGTGATCCCATGATGGCGTTCCATATCCTGCCTCCCTTCAAGAGTCGTCACGTTTGCTAGAGAAAAAACGGCTTTTAAAATGTAAAATGCAAGCAAAGCTATATTGCACATAGTGTGACCGAAGGAGTTTCCACGTTGGGATGGGACACCTTTTTGGGTCGGTTACGTTACATTTATCGTTTGTCTAGGTCTACGTGCTGTCTGCAAAGACCGTTAATAGAAAGCTTTCGACTGCATCTCTGCCGGCGTGTGAACCAGATTTCTTGTGTTGGCAAGACGTGGGTGAAAAGCTTCAGAGTCAGCCTGACTTCGTTGCTTTATTCCTGATAACCATGCAAGCCTTTAATCTTCTTGATCGATGGCACGGTATTTTCCCCATGAGTGAGGACCTGCAAAGGGTAATTTTTTTCTAGGCAGTTTTATATTTGTGTTGAGCTGCTTTTGTCTGATTGGATAAGGGCATTGGCTTTGGGCTTAAGTTATTTGCTTTCATGGTAGACTGGACAGTTGACAGTTGACGTGTCTGTCTAGGTTGGTTTCTTTGTAGTGGTCGTTCGCGAGTATCATCTACCATAGACGTGGGCGTGTGTGCTATTAGCTGGGTTACTGTGGCTTAGGTGGTCCGTCTTTAACGTGTTCCATACCTTACTACAATATGTACGCCTCGGGTTATTCCAATGCGTTTGTGCGATATTTCCTAATGTGTAATGCCGGTGATCCTTCATTTTGCCGGTTGCAAGAACTTTTTTTTAAAACTTAGTCTGTTTAAATGTCGAAGTGCGACGGGGGTCCGAGCTTTTCAGAAGTTCGTAGCTGTGACCCGTTGGGCTTATTTGCTCTTTAGATCTGTTGGCAGGCCAAGTTGCAGCATTGGTTGAAGCAAAGCGAGGCTGATTTCTTAAGTTTGCAAGTCCTCCTTGACAAAGTGTCGTCGAAGCAAATGTGCTTACGAATTTGCCACTCTGTGCTTGACCAGCAAGGGAATGCCGACTCGAAGTCTCTGTATATAATTGACTACGTGAATCAGAACTTGCATGACTTGCTTTGCAGGGAAGAGCGCTGGCAGCTTTTGATAAAGAAAATCGGCATTTCGTCGCTTATGCTGATACCAGAGGATCAGCGGCTAAACTATGTACCCTTGCACTCCAAGCCTGTCTTGGTTCTGGAGCAGCTGCTGATGAACTTACGAGTCAGTATTGCTGCTGACGTCGTAAAATGTATTCACAGGGAAGCCAAAGGAGATGAGCTTCTGAGGTCACTTGTTGCAGAGTGTGACGAAGCCGTGGCGCTCTATGCTTTGAAGGCATTAGATCTTACATTTGCTGCGGTAGCTTTGGAATCCGCCGCGGGTAACGCTGGACCATCTTTATTTGGTCTTTTCATGTGCGTTACTGATGCGGGGTTTATTTGTTTATATTTTTTTTTATTCAAATATGTACTACGGAGCTAAGACGTCGTTTTGGGTAAAACATCATGGGTTATGTCTTTGGGTGCTTCGTGCCAATCACATTGTCTCTGTGATTGGCGCATGATTTCCTTTTCTTGTTGTTATGCCATCTTTTTTTTCGTTTGTTTTAATTTGTGTTTAAACCTTTTTCTTCAAGCACACACGCCGCCCTCCCCTGACCCGACACAGAACCACTCGGGAGATTCATCCCATGGTCGCACTAGGCAGGACTACCAGCGCCCGCAACTGCCATATGTTCTAGCCTCTCCTTCAAACTTGGAGTCGAACCAGTCCGTGTTGGCAGTTCGGCCAAAGGTTTCGGTTAATAGCCCTGACGCGAAGTTTGTGGCCCCTCGTCAAGTAGTGTCGCAGAAGGAATGGATTCGAGATGAGCAAGTATCGTCATGCATGGAGTGCCAGGATATGTTTAACATGGTTAGTATAAGATCCGTTGACATGTTTAGCAAGTTCTTTTGTCGGCCTATTTTAAGGTGCAGAGTATTAGATGAAATTTCTGGTATGTTTGTTGACGTTATTGCCATGGCGGTCTTTGCTTGTACCGAGATGAGTGGCCTGCCGGGTTTGCGCCGTGCATAGCCGCAGAAGAACACTTTTGAATTTATTTTATCGTCCTCGAATCTGGACCCGTTTTCGTGGGTTGCCTTTGTACTCGGAAATCCACCCTTGTTTTTAAGCTGAGAGTTTCTTCGAGGGCTATTATATACTTTTAAAAGAGTTTCTGTTATTTTTTTGTGCTTGCAGTTTAACAGACGGCATCATTGCCGTCACTGTGGCAGGGTTATCTGCTCGAAGTGCTCCCCCTTCTACTGTTTCATGGATGCGCATCAGCGTAAGGAGCGAACGTGCGTTTCATGCTACAAACAAGTTTACGAAGAACGGTATACGCTTCTTTTAAATATGGAATGATGACTTGTTTTTGTTGTTGTTTTTGTTTTTTGTTTTGTGGTGTTCTTTTTGTTAATTTTGTTTGTGGTGGTGGTGGTGGTGATGGTGTTGTTGTTGTTGTTGTTGTTGTTGTTGTTGTTGTTGTTTTTGTTTTTGTTGTTGTTGTTGTTGTTGTTGTTGTTGTTGTTTTTGTTGTTGTTAACGCAGTTACAAAACTCGTGGATTCAGGACCTAAGCTGATGAGCGACGTTGATTGATTGTATGGCTCATTGTTTACTTATTGTCAGCTGTTTTTTAATGTGTGGTGAAATTTTGTTTCTTGTTGGAAGATTTTTGTTTATTTATGGTGGTTTGCTCATGCCACTGCCCCTATATCGAAGAATTGTTCCAGTGTGCTCTTACCTCTTATAACCTGAATCGCTTGTTGATAGTGCTTCCACCCGGCCTTGATCACACGTTTTATACTTTGTCAATACGATAAGATTGACGATAGTATCTTGCAGTATCCTCGAAATGAAACGGGCGTCTTTTAATCCTTCATTAGGCTTCGATGTCTAATTAGCGCAGTAAGCTGAGATTAACCCTGTTGATTGGGTTCTAATCTGTATTTGTCAAGAAGTTTGAACTCTTGTTTACGTAATGCGACATTCCGTCATGCGCCCGGCATTTGTAATTGATTGTTTGGTGGGTTGGTTGACGAATTGATTGATTGGTTGGTGAATTAATTGCTTTGATTGGTTGATTGATTCATTGATTGATTGATTGCTGGATTGATTGATTGATTGAGTAAAGCTACTTACCCGCGATATTCTTAAATGGTCAAGCTAGGTTGGCGCCGTCGTTATTAGGACCGTGATTTGCATTCCTCATAGTGTGGAGACTTCTAACGACGATGGATCCGCTCTTGGATGTAAGATCTCTTTTCGGTCTTGCTGTTTTATCTTGCTTCTGTCGGGTACTTTGCGTCTGCACTAGAGGCGCCATTGTGTCTATTGGCAAATCTGTGTTGTTGCCTCTGATCCTCTTCGTCGCTTAGGTTTCGGTAATGCTTTTTGTGTGAATAATGCAGTTCTTATGATGTTGAATTGTGAATTTGTTTCAGCGAGTGAGGGAATCTATCCACCCGCAACGTCGCCCACTAATTTCAGTGCGGGTCCATCGAAGCCCTCAGGTATGACGTTGCTGCAGCGTTCGGAACCGGATTTCGAACCAGAGTGGGTCCTTTCAGTGGACAAAAGTGTCAACAGCACAATTAGAGACGATTTCAGCTATTCGCAGGTTCGTATTTGTGTATTTCACCGTGTCAGCTATTTACGCACTATACAGTCGCTAAATGCGCCGTTTAATTCTTAGCTGCTGTATTATCTGCAGCAGGTGTACGATCGGTCAGTCTGGTTGATGTTGGTTTGATAGGTGGATACTCTGACTGGTAATGGCGACGAGTCATTAAGAAATAAGTATTTATAAATAAAAATCTATGTCCTATAGTTGCGTAGTCATCGATGTCGTGTAAGCCTCTTCGCAGGGCTATTACGCTAAAGTCAGCGTTGGAATTTGAGATGCGAGTCAAGTCAGAGCTGCTGGTTATACCTCGTATTTTTATGCTAGTGATATTGTGTGAAATAAGGTTTAACTGAATCCTTTTATGCGCAAGATAGCATGATCCACCTTCGTCAAAAGGTTTGTACTTCTTTGCATCATTTTATCATGTCTTTTGTGTTAGTCGTATTCTAGTGTAGCGTAAAAGTTCTCCCTTGTAAAGCACTGGGGAGGCTTTTCTACGTGAATAGGTTTGCTTAGAAGATTCTTCCGTCCTTTCAAAAAACTTTTTGTCAAGTAATTGTTGGCGATTTTGAAGTAGATTCCTGTTGGTGTTTATGTAGCGTAAAAGGTCTCCCTTGTAAAGCACCGGGGAGGCTTTTCTACGTGAATAGGTTTGCTAAGAAGATTCTTCCGTCCCTGTAAAAAACGTTTTGTCAAGTAATTGTCGGCTATTTTGAAGTACATTCCTGTGGCTGTTTATGCTGATGTTGGCTTTTAAGCTCATCTTGCTATGACCTCCGTGCCTTGTTTGTCTTTCTGTGCGCGTTATACTGCGGTCTGATTTCTTTAGGCGCCCAGTGCATCACTTTGTCTTACAATTATCGAGCTGCATAGCAATAGCAAGGCTGCGTGCGGGCTGCTGCTGAAGTTTTGTAACAATTTGTCGCAGTATTTGCAATTAAAGCCGAAACGCGACGAAGTAGATGTTACCATGATTGCCGGGTTAGTAAGAACCGTCTCTTTGTCATTTGCGATTTCGGATTGATCCTGCACGCTTGCTTTTTAAGCTTCTGCTCTGGGTCGCTACAACGATATGACGGTTTTCCTTGCTGCTGCATGAGGTTGCATTATGTTATTTTGGTGGCTACCCGTTGGCTTAGTAAGCAGCATGATTGTGTTTGTTTATTTAGGATGATCGAGTTCATATTGAACAGTGCGAAGGTGAAGTTGATGAAGGACGGTGACTCGGCTGGTGTTGGTCTGTGCGATACGTGAGTTTACCAGCTCGTTAAGCGCACTCGGCGCTTGGATATTTTTGTCGTAATTTTGTGATGCCCGTCAAAATGAATTCGACTTCTGATCGTTCCGGTACGAAGTAGATGAAGATGGAGACCCTCCTAGCCATACATCGTGATTAATTTAGGTAGCACCTCTTATAACACATATATATATATATATATATATGAACAGAAAATAGTTTAGATCAGTTACTAATGCAAATAAATCAAATATACATCAGTTCAAGCGTAACAAAAGATGAAACTAAATAAACAGTTTCAGAGGGTAGGATTGCTCCTGAATGTTTAAAGTTGGGCAATCACGTCTGATGGAAAGGCTCTTTTTGATTTTGAATGCTTTGCTATTATTGTCTCTGTCTATGATGGTAAAATCAGAGAAGGACGCATTTGTGTGAGAGCATGTGCTCACGGACAGTAGTGAAGCATTGCCCCTTGACCAGTTTGCCAGTTAGTGGTGACCACTTTGATGTTCTGAAAACCTGTTACGAACGTGGCGTTTCGTCTTTCCTATGTATGTAGAGTTGCATCGACAACATGTAAACTTATAAATTACGCTGGCTCTACGACGGCTACTTATCTTAACGTGAGAACAAAGATCTCAACCTGCATGACGATTTACATATAACTTCAAGGTTGATACCCGGCAAACGTCGCTCCTGAATCGATTTCAGGTGTTGTTTAGCTCTACCTGATAGAGAACCTAAATAAGGCAAGATTACTTCTACTCGCTTCTGGTTTTGATCCGTTTTTTTTAAAGACTTGGTTTACCTTCGTAGATGGTATTTAAAAACTTATAAACAGCGTTGTCGATAATGGCTATGGGAAATTAATTGCACTTAAGGAAGGATTTTAAGCTGCATACTTCATATTGGGATCCCAGCTTGAGCATTTTGCGCAAGATGTAAATAGCAATGTAAACACGAGATTGTGCTTGTAGGTCTCAGCGATGAAACTTCTAAAATTGGTGTAAACATCACTGAAAGACGACTTACGGAAAACAGATGTAACAAATCGTTTGTCTTTGTGCGAGTAATATTTACGTCTAAGAACGCCATGGAGTTAAAAGATTCCTTGGTGAATTTCATATTAGATTTTGCTGAGAAATTCATAAAAGTCATTAGCATGATAATCGCTTTTAAATAGCGTGAAAATATCATCAACACATCTACCAAAATAGGCGGGCTTAAACTGGGTAAGACACTCTCGAAGCCATGACTTTTCGTGGTATATATATATATATATATATATATATATATATATATATATTGCATATATGATATATATTGCATATATGCAGATTATATGTGCGTCCATTATTTCAGCGGTCACCATTTATATGAAATTTGCATTAGCAATGCGATGCTGTAGTTGATTCGTTCATTTGGCTCGTTGTGTAGACACCTGTCTCGAGTTGAGATTTTGAAGACACTGCTGGCTGCTGGCTGGCATGATATTCCTAACATGCAAGAATTCACGCAGCCGAAAGAAGTTAGGTTAGGACTTCTTTGGTCGATTGTTGCTGACGATGTGTGTGCTTGTTTAAGATTTCAATTCATTGATCGTCCTATGGTTATTGTTGAGTTTTCGATGGCCCTTTAGGCAAGCTTGCCCATATGCGGAGCCTGAACCCACGTGCAAGGTCTTGCAACTACTTGCCAACCTTGATAATGATCTTTGTAAGTTAGTATTTTAATTGATCTGGACAGATACGACTGTACTCTCTTTCGTTTTTGGCGTTCATGAGAGCCCAGAGACTTGCCTTTTCGTATTCAATGCGTTCATTTGCAGACGGTTGCGTGACAAGATCTTGGAGCAGGAGATGTTTTCCCTTGCTATGGAAGTGACTAGCAAGTGCGGACTCGACCCTGTATCGGTTTGGTATGCTCTCGGTGTAGCGCAGCTAAAGTCAGGTGACTTCCAGCGTGCTAGGGAAACCCTGGGAAAGTGCATGGCCGTAAGTTACTATTTAATTTGGGCCAGTGGATATCGAAGATTGGTATTTTCGTGCCGTTTTAGTCAGTGGCTATCCTACGTTTGGTCAAGGTCATGCGTGTTTGCATGTGTGGGCTGCAGACATGCCGCACATTGGAGTTCTGATAAATGAGTTTGTTTGCGATTTACTTCTTCCCATGTTGTTTTATAGACTCTGCTCTGAAAAGTTTTCGCCTGCTCGTGTTTGGTGTGTTATGTAATAAAAATAATAAATGCGAGTAAGCTGCTGAGTGATTCGGTGTTGATGTGTTTATTGAAATGGCCTTGTAGCAATCGCGGTCTGATGCAAGTGGCAAGACTTTCACGCAGAACAGCCAATTTCTCGAGCAAATCGTGGATATTCTAGAACACTCGCCATTAACTCCAGGCTTCCGGGTATTGTGTTTATGTGTGCCTATTAGGCCTCGTTGTTATTAAAACGGTTTGGAGCACTTCCTCGTGTCACCTCGTTTTGCAATTTATTTGTGTTCGTTCTTTATCTTTGCAGGTATTTGTTGACGATTTTTTTCCGTTTTGGTTATGGAGTTCTTTGGCATATTTTCCCTTTATTTGCGACCTTAGCTACGTACGCTTTGTTGTGCCAAGGTGCAAAGTCAATGTAGAAATTATAGCAGTGGTTTATGGATCCATAATGTTGTATCGTTATTTGCAAATTATGTGGGTAATTTAAGATTGTGCATTCTATTCTTTCTTTTCTATCACCAGAGCGAGGATATTCTGGCTACGTTGTCCGCTTTGCAAGACCAGTTCCGAGTTAGTACATGTAGTCCGTATCTTACTAATACATTCTAGGACATTCTTACGACACTTTGGGACTCTTTCGCTGACCTGCTAATCTGCTTTATAATAGTTTGTACTGTTCGTGGATACATGTAAGCTTGTGTTGGAGACGGTTTCTTGCTGTGAAATGTGCGTGATTCTGCTTTTAAGGAGGCAAAGCTAGAGCTTGCGCTTTTTTGCTATATTTATCATTATCATCATTATCATTTTATCATATCATTTATATCATTTTATGAATTTATCATTATTTTTACATATTGTTGTTTACATATACATAGTTAGTGTATATATAAATAATTATAATGATCATACGTAATTATACATAATTATACTTAATTATTGCCTTAGTTATATTGTGTCGTGTACCTATTTCAGCTCCAAGGTGGTGAGTGCATGCTGGACCCGAGAATTTATGCAGAATGTGTTTATTATTTGGAGACTTATGGATCCCACGTGGGCATGGTGCAGTTCTATTTTCGGCATTGTCAGCTCAAGAAAGCTGCTCTCTACATTCGAGACAAGGTAATGCCTTGAAGCCACGTGCTTTTAATCTGCAATTTAATTTGCTCTTTGGCAAGCAGGTCTAGCCCGTTGCGAATAGCGCCTCGTCGAAGTTCAAGTGTAGGAGGGAAGATCACTGCTATTTAGTACTTTTGTTTATGCGGTTTCCTTCGAAGATTTTTGTTTTTAAGAAATGCATCGAACTCCCTTAAGTTGTGATCAGGCAAGCCTTCCGTGGTCGATAAAGGTTGGATTCTCTTCGGCGGAGATTTTCTTTGCGCATAGAGTTTTGGCGGCAGCGCGCCCTCGTAAACGCGTGATCCACTGAGACGACTTATGCTGTGCAGCTATTTTCTGTTTTTTTTCGTCACGATAGTTTCTTATCTAATTTTCTGATACTTGTGTGCGAAGAAAGCAGGGCGCCTGTTTATTAGAAGAAAGAAATCTTTTGTTTGCGCAGCAGCAATTCGCTCAAGCATTGTGCCGCGTTCTTGGGAGCACGCTTTAGTTCGCTTTGCCCTTGAGTTTCAGATTATTGCGCGCGGTTATTTCCTCGACATTCTTTAAATCGCTTGGATTGTTTATTTATTGTTATTATTATTATTATTTTTATTGTTATTATTATTATTATTATTATTATTATTATTATTATTATTATTATTATTATT
>QQSS02103080.1:0-16678 GCA_003687565.2 Craspedacusta sowerbii
ATCATATCATATCATATCATATCATATCATATCATATCATATCATATCATATCATATCATATCATATCATATCATATAGCATCAATCACATCGCATCGCACTGCATCGCACCGCATTGCATCGCAGCCGAGGTCCATGCGGCGGCCGGTGGGCAAGCAGGGTCTACCCAGTATTTCGCAAATATCCTAAGAAGACCTGACCAGTACGACTTCTTCGTCTGCTAGGAAGGTCTTCAAGAAGAGTGTCTCCTGGTAACCGGGGACAGTGCGATGACAGTTTCAAGATTGCTGGAGCATCGACCAGTCGTCCTAGCCTCCCTTTATGGGCACGTATGGAGCTCTTTAGCTTCCTGAGGGGCTCAACCCATATCCGACAACTGGCTTCATTTGTAGTCAATGAACATCGATGGACTGTGCATCCGGAAAAACTCCTGGCTCTTCACCAACATCAACAGCATCAAGCGCTTTGCTGGAGCCTAGAAAGTGATGTGGCAAAGGGAACAACCCTCTGATAGACTGCTTGCACAAATATGCATGATGTAGTTGGGGTGATTTCTGCATTACTGCAAGGATCTTGTTTACCTTTGATTACTGCATTATTGCATTACTGCATTGCTTTATGTGATTACTGCATTACTGCAAGGATCTATTATATATGGAAGATAAGACTCCGCTTCTTTGAGGAAATCTACCGGCAGATGGCCTCAGTTACCTCATATTCAGCATGATTAATCATACCTTCATCAAGTGCATGAACGTTCCACCCATCGAACAATTTGGATAAAGGTCTCGAACTTGCGTTCGTACTCGCACTAGTTCAAATTCGCCGATGAAGCAGCAGCAATAAGCCATTGATAGAATGGTCATTCGACCAAGCAAACAAAACCTGTGTTGCTAACAAAACTAGTGATGCTAAGTATGAACTTATGAACCAGGACATATTCTGATCCACTGATAACTCACCTTAGTCGTAAAAAAAAAACGAGGGAACTTTCAATGAGGCTATCAAGACCAAATGGGCTCTGCCTAAACTCCATTACGTCGTTGATGCGCCCACCTTGAAATCTCTGCGCTACAATTGCTTTTACACTCGAATAAAACATTAGCTGGATTCCAGCCGGCAGAGCTGGACTGAATCGAATCTTTAAGCTACAACAAGAATGCATGCAAATAATATCATGTTTAGGCTATTTCGATCCTACTTCCAGCTTGTTCTCTCACCTGGATGTTTTAAAGTTAAGTGAAATAAAGACAGTGTTATAATATTGAACAGATGCCGTTTAATGCCTGACTAGCAGCGTAAAATCCCTAAATCCCTCGGCAAACTTTTCCCCCCTTTATTTATCATCAGTGAATACTAGTAGGTTGCCGGAGTGCTATAATCAGTTCCTGTACTAATAGAACGGAGTCATACAGTGTAACAAGATTGAATGAAAGGGTGCAGTGTAGTACAACCTCTTTCAACCTCTCATTCGTCAAAGGTTTGACTCCTAAGGCAACTTTAAAAATGAAGTTAAAACCTTTCTCATAGCTCTGTATATCTAACATTGACATTGGTGACTTAAAAGTAGTTCATTCCTTTCATTCTTTATGTCTGACATACCTTTAAATGTTTTTTGTTAAGCCAGGTATCTGTTTATGATAAAGTTTGTGTTGGAAGCTGTATTTGCACTTTGCCGGTTGTTTACCTGTTTATCTGCGGGACATTTGAGTTTCATACTAATCATTTTCATTGATATATTACATGGCATTATTTCAGATGAGATAACCAGTTCTTTTATTTAATTGTTCCATCTAAGTTTAGATTTTTCGTACTTGGTCTATTTTGAGTGCGCCAGATAGATGTGCGTTTGCTCGACTTTTTTTCTCCTTGTAAAGCAAGAAGTTCCTCCAAGAACGAGTGATGTTTGTGCACGTGTTCCCAAAAGGCTTGCACAAATTAAACAGTTATCTTGATCTGAACAACTACTTCTGCGCTTTTTACAGTTTTTTACTATCCATCCTTTTTTTAACGACTTTATACTCTATTCTACCTCTCCCGCTTCCTCTCCTCTCTCTCTCTCTCTCTCTTTCTCTCTCTCTCGCTCTTTCTCTCTTTCTCCCTTTTTCTCTCTCTCACTATTATTCTAACTCTCTCTCCTCTCTCTCTCCCTCTTTCTCTCTCTCTCTCTTTCTCCCTCTCTATCTCTCTCCCTCTCTCTCCCTCGCTCTCTCTCTCACCTCTTTCTCTCTCTCTCTATTAGTCTATTTCTATCTCTCTCGAACTCCTCTAACCAGAGTTTAGATGAAGTGTGCGTACTCTGTTTGACCGATCGCGTGATTGATTGACTTACTCTGAACCTTTAATCGATTGTTTAATAGGTTAAGGCATGGACTTATCATCGAATAACAGCTTTTGGCAAAAGTTTGCTTCATCAGATAGTTAGCCTCGTCTGCAGAGGATGTCTCCCATTCTAATCAATGCATGCATACGAAAATCTTTTTCATGAAATATCGAGTGAGTTATATATATACTTGATGGATTTGTTGGGTAAATAAATGATGATTATGATGCAGTTTATAAGTGCCATGCCTTTAGAATCTTCCATCAGAGAAGCTCTTCCAGGAAATTCAAGCCAGATCTTTTTTTATCAACAACCGAAGCGAAAGTCAAATCTTGTCGGAAAATTCTTCGGTAAGTGTGTTTAGCATGTTGAACTTTCATATTTCAGGCGCCCATCAAAAGCAAAAGTTAATGAATGAAGCTGTTATACTCTAACTGGATTTTGTAAACAACCTGTCTTGACACCACTCTTCAAACTACTAATATATGATTATTTCACAAATCAGGTAGAGCTTGGGTGTTTCGGACTTACCTGAATCCTTGATCAAGAAAGCTATGGATAGCTAAGCAATGCAATGCATTGGGTTTGGCATTCCCTGAGCATGTAAATTATTTGCACACTAAGTTTACCCAACTTAACTTGTAGTAAGTATGTTTATATTTTTCCCGGTCGACCTTTATGACATATTGCAAGTGTCTCTAAGTATCACAGCATCATAACCTGGACAAGCTTTGATGTGTAGTACATGTTATGGAAAAAGAAAACATAGATAGCTATACATCTGCCAAAGCCGTCACGAATAAAACATTTCCATAAATTTAGAGAGTTGCATTCTCACAAAACTAACGACACAACGATAGCCGTGAAATCAATTATTGCACGATCGCATCTTTACCTTCTGTTTTATTTCTCCCTTTATAAATCGTTTGCTCGCCATGATGCCAGAAAAGTCTCATTGTTCCTTCGTCTTACAACGCTAGTCCCCTTATCTGACATAACTTCTATGTAAGTGGCACTTATTGAGTGAATTTAGAAACAAGTCAGCATCTACTACAAGAGGCACTGTTAGGATCAAGACAAGTGTATAGGCAAAGATAGCGTTTGCTCGTTTCCGTCCTCTATCAGATTTTTGTTTATTATCGACTTTTGGCTCCGTCACCTACCACACGGCTTTAGGTATCAAAGTAACTATAATCACTAATTGTTGTGGACTTTGCATAGGGTGCTTATTTTGCGGAGAAAACCTTTAGGAAGCTGATACTCTTTGTCGTGGGCTCATTTAGTGATTTGACATGCATGGTTCCCAAATCTAGCTTAGTGATTTCTGCCTTTTCACATTTCCAAACGCACTGACCTCACGGGCATTCGACTTAACGGAGATGCATCTTCATATTGGTTAGCTCCACAACACCGTGTTCATCTTCTTTTCTTAAGAGGAACCTGTATCAGACGCGACCACTTGTCGAGTATCAATTCAACAGTATTCTTTTGCAGTGGACCCAGTCCGTTCCAGGCCCAGTTTTTAACTCAGGATTGCGCACAACTGAAGTCTAAGCCCGTTTTTATAAGAAGACCGTGTTATTCGAGCAAAGATCCTCTGGCTTTTGTTCATTATTTGCCTTTCATCTTGAATCTTGAATCTTGAATCTTTGCAATGCAAAGCATCTCGTATTTGTTCCAAGAAGTGGCTGGTTGACATGCCTCATTTTCGTCACTTTCACTAAACTGAGGGTTAACGTATTCAGAGCAACAATCGCAGATCATATTTGGATCTTTCCTGATCGAAAAGGGATCAGGCAAGTTGAATAAAATGCTTCTGTTAAATGAGGAGACCCAAAGTGACTTCAGCAACCTAAGATATGGCGCTTACCTACGATACGGCTTTAGGTCACATCGCCGCATAGAGAAAGTGTACTTAATAAATGTGGTCCTCAAAATCGCGAAGTATAGTTTTGTGACTTGCCATGACTTTCATAGATTGCCAGCAACACATGGTACTTCATTATATTCGTTGCAGCGAGAAATTCAGGAACCCGCCAGACAAGAGCGGAAGAAGGCTATACCAAATTGTATTTGCATTCAGGTTCAAGTTTCCAACCAAATATGTAGGTTCTTTCAAATGTCTGGAAAGTACTGACATTTCATAAACCGGGAGTTGTAATAATGGAGAATCTTTGTTACGTTGACCAAAGTTAATTATTTTTGTTTTAAAGAAAGGACATCGGGCTAGCAGCGACCTTTGGATGGACGAAACAAGAAGGCAATTTTTCTAATTTGTCTAATTTCTCAATTGTTTAATTATTCTGCACTACGAATGCAGAAAGTGCTCAATACTATAGGAAAAGAATATTGTTTAACAATGCTGATGTGATGATGTTATATACTAATGCTATCCACATTTTTGTAAGGTTTGGTTTGGCCTAGAGCACCGAACACAGTACAGAGAGGCGCATATCACACGAGTACACATATTTTGAAATTGGCTAAATTAAGAAATTCACAAATTCCTCTATTTCCTCATTGCCAGACGCGTTTCGCCCTATGTGGGGATCATCAGTGACGTGCATGGGAACCGAACCCGGATCGCCGGAGTGGAAAGCGTAGCACTTACCACCAGACCACGAGAGCTGAGTGGTGAGAACTGTACGACAATATCACTGCTAACTAACAAGTACAGAGGCATATTTACGTAAATGTAACGTTTAGAGTGGCCTCGAACATCGAATAGCGTACAGAGAGGCGCATATCACACGAGCACACATATTTTGAAATAGCCTAAGTTAAGAAAGTCAACAGTTCCTTCAATCCCTCAACGCCAGACGCATTTTGCACTATGTGGGGCTCATCAGTGACGTGCATGGGAACCGAACCCGGGGTCGCCGGAGGAACTGGTGAATTTCTATCCATATTTTATATCTGACTCTGCGAGATAAGCATGGCTTACTTCCTTGTCCCAAAATGGATATCTTCGCCTGTGGTCCGCCGAAGTTGCCGGCTGGATTGAAACAAACTTAGTTTGAATGTGTGCTTGAAATAATTATTTGAATTAGTAAGTATTAAAATTTTGTGTTACTTCTGTAAATTCTATTTTGATTTTTCGTCGGAGACCATATACCTCGCAGACATCTCCAGGGAGAACTAACACAGCCTTTGAAAATGCTATTTGCTTTGCAAGAAAAACGAAGAGTTACAAAAATATAAACAGTACAATTGTCAACTCGCGAATGGCACGGACAGGCGAAGTACGGGAGTAGCATAACGAGATTTATCGGATCTCACTTGCTTAAAGATCTGCTCAACATGAACAAGGACCTCAAAATCAGCAAAATGCAATTCAAGCAACTTGTACACACTTTTCTTACTGCCAAATATTAACCGACATCAAAGTAATTGATACGCTTGCTAGTGCTTTGTGACCGTTTATGAACCATTACTATTGAAACGACAAACCCTCATACCAAAGTGCAAAGGGATCAGCACCTGCTTGACTCATATTAAACCGCGTCAATCTTTGCGTGAATCTAAAAATTTCCAGTGTACACTAATTCTATATTAACACGGATGTTATACGCACGAGTTGTTCTTGTTATTCGTTTGTTTATGTTTATAATATGTTTAGCACGAAAGTCTGGGTGAGCTCCTTAATTCCGATTAGCAGTGCTACGAGGAGCTCCCCGCCCATCTATATATTTGTAATTCTGACTTAATTTGCTAACTGTATCTGATCTTTATGGGTAAAAGTAAATTGAATCTTAAATTTTGAATTTTGAGTCTTGCCTGTTAGACGCCACAGCTCGTCGTCTTAACATATAGGTACTTGGCACTCTACATGTTAGGAAGTTTTTATTAAAAAACCTTGCAAAAAAATCAGAGCTGCTGCAGGTTCATAATGTCATTACGCAAATCTTTAAGATAACCCGGATATAGTCGAGGATTTTCTGTGGGCTTTTTGATCGGATAACGTCCGACCGTTTCGAGTAACAGAAAGCGAAAATTATCAACTCGTGCACAACTTCCTTTTAAACCGACTAATACCATTTGCGCGCCAGGGGCAATTTAAACTTGCTGCAGTAAGCCTTGCCAATCGTGTAGAGTGCGTCACAATACTTGCATGTATCGCCTTTGAAAGCATTTCTGCAACAAGCTTAGCCTAACCAAAAGTCACAAGAGCTCTCAACAAGATCAATAAGATACCCTCAAGACAAGCCCCCTGAGCGCTGCAGCAAAGGCCATCCAACTACTGGATAGCAAGTACGGCATTCCGCTTAGTGACAAGTAGTTGAGTTGAAACTTTGCACGAAAACTTTCTTTGTGCGGAAAGTAACCCAAAAAAGGAAGTCAAGTTCTAAGATTTTCTCATAGAGAAGGGGCTATTTCAGACTGATTTTTTTAATTCCTTCAGATCGATAAGATGAAAGGTCATTGAAGTTTCAAGTTTTGGCTTGATGACTTTTCAGGAATATCTGCATCATCCTTAAAGGTACGCACATACCCAACTAGCATTTAGCAAATGAAGGTCAGGCTCAACAACGTCCATCAAGGAAGTTCAGTCAAGTCCTTGTATATCCCAGCAATGTTATGCAAGTAACTGTTCGGATTCCCAAAGGGCGCGAGCGATGTGGTAGACGAGCCGCTAAGCCATAAATGAAATGCAACTCATTAACGTAATAACGGGAGTCCTTGCCTTAAATACTC
This sequence comes from Craspedacusta sowerbii, assembly GCA_003687565.2. Taxonomy (NCBI): domain Eukaryota; kingdom Metazoa; phylum Cnidaria; class Hydrozoa; order Limnomedusae; family Olindiidae; genus Craspedacusta; species Craspedacusta sowerbii. The sequence continues at coordinate 7,019 of QQSS02103080.1, forward strand.
CCAGCCCATCTACCACTGAGCTTGCTCAGCATTACATCATCTATAAGAAAGGAAGATTTTTACCCTTCTACGGATCTTAAGGATGCATAAAAAATCTGTCGTGTTCGTTGTTTGGCCTGTATGTACTTCTGTCATAATCGGCTTGCTTAGGTTGGGTGCTCTTTGTTGCTTTCTTATCGCAGATGTCATTTGCGAGTGACTAGACGTGATTGTATGTGCGCGCATCGGAATTTAATTTACATGGAGCTTCTGACGTAAACGTTGGTGTATAAAGACGTGCTAATGTCAACTAAAACTGATTTGTTTATGCCTCGTAAAAGGCGCGAGTTTATAAAATGTAGAATCTACATGTCTAGATATCTGATTTCTTCTCATATGCGATGTAGTTGCTTTAGAGAATGTTCATGAACAAGCTACTGGTGCCCAGTTGTCTGTCGTGATATATATATGTATATGATAATATAATATATATATATATATATATATATATATAATATATATACAATAACTATATATGTATTATATATATAGTTATTGTTTCTCTTCCTTTTGGCATGGATTCACATAAAGCCATTTAAACCCTGTTGCTTATTGTTGTATGCCTTCTAGCAACTACTTTTGTTTACCATGCAGTTGGAGTCGGCCTTGGATGTAGGGCAGTGCAGTGAATCTTAGTGATGCAGTCTATGTTAGTCAATTTACGTCGATCTAGGCCTTTCAATTGGCTAATAGAGCCCTGTTGCTCTCTGTATCCTTAAATTGCTAATTCCTTCCTCACCTCCCAGTAGCAGCATTGCACCTTTTGACATGCATTGGATGTGTGTAATTTAGCAATGTAAAGCGTATCGTCATAGAGAGTTACAGTCAAGTCAGCTTAACAGCAGCGTCCGGATCCGTAGAGAATGTTCCCTTAACCAGGCTGCTCTGTATTCTGATGTGTGTGCTAAATTCATTTCCTACTTTATCTTTTTGGTTCCTTTTCAACTTGATTCTATTACTAATATTTCAGGTTCAATACTAGCTAGAGGCTCTCCGTGTGATGTTAACTGTTTGCTTCCTCAGTTTCAAGTCAAGCATTTTAGCATTTTTTATTCTAAGACTAGAGCTTTTACTTATCATCTTTATTTTTTATTCCAAGACAAGTTCTTTTACTGTGAATCCAAGTGGTGCATGTTGACCTAGCTGCCCTATGGTATGGTTTCTAAGTTATCAGGGACTTCGTAATGCACTGCACAGTTGTTTGTGTTTGTCATTTTCCTGAAGTTAGTCTGTTTTATGATATCTGACCTTGCTTTGCACATACTCATGTGAACAAATAGTGCTCCATGTGCAACCATTTAGATCATTTCTGATGCCCTTAAGTTTTTGCAAAGAGACCTCCCGCCACCTTTAAATTTGCCATACTTTAGGATCTCGGAAAGTAGGGTGCAAGTCTGGAAATATAGGTTTGTGAAGCTAGTGTTAGGTTTTGATCACCCTATGTCTGTCATCTCCTTCTTCCTGTTTTGAATGCAAAGAAAAGCTTTGAAATGTTTTTCCTTTGGGCTGTGTTTGCCATCGGAAGACTGCACATCATTTCACTAGTTTACTAACAAGACCAAGGCTTGCAAATGCTACACAATTTTACATAGCCTATTCTATTGAATAGCCCTTCCTTGAAGCTGTTAACCCATGATCTTAGTTCTTGGCAAGAAAATGAGTTTTGTTGAGTTCATCTGGTGCATGCTGAAAAAGTATTCCTCTTCCCAATCTTCATACTCTTAGCTTTGCTGCTAGCCCTAGCATGATATTGCTAAAGTTTTCTAGCTGAAGCATTTATCTAGCCTAGAAAATTAATATAGTATGTGAATAAGATCTGTAAGTTTAACTGCTGTTTGGCTAAAATGCCATCTTTTATGCCACCTTAGTCTGTCAAATTAAACTGAATCTTTGAATTTATGTTTAAGTGTTTTTGTGTTTTGAAGTTGTTTTACTAATGGATTTGTGTAAAGAATTATTTATTTTGGTATTATAATGTGCTCACTATCAACAGCAGTGATAAAGGTGAAACAATTTGTTATAAGCCATTTGAGTGGCACCATGGAACGGGCAGGATTGGTTGCTACTGCTACTACTTCCCAACGCAGTTATGGCTCAACAAACAAAAGCAACGCTGTTATGCTGACTGTGGTTGATCGGAAAGTTTTTAAGCATGCTGTTATGCCTGGGGACACTTTACAAGGACTTGCCATTAAGTATGGTGTTTCAGTAAGTTGTGACAGTAATACAGGATTTTTTTCAGGATTTATCATCTCTCAGTAGCATGGTAAATGGTTATGGCTGTGCTACAACTTTAGAATGGTATTAGAATGGTGTTATGCTTGTATATGCGTATATTGCCTTTGGCTGTAGTCCTTTCCACACACTGAATTACTTTCAAGAAACCGTCATTCTCCGCTATATGTGATCGAACTTGTATTGTTGGACCCTTGCCTATGTGATACCAAGAGCGCTGATGGATATCAATACCCATTGAGGCCTAAAGCAAGGACACATAGTTGGCAGGAGATGGAAGCGTCTTTTAAAGAATAGATTAGCACAAAGCAAGAACCTAGGCGACCCAAAGTAGATCCAGAGATGCAGGGCTACATATGAACAATTATACTCGCTAACAGAAACAAAATATATAGAAGGAAATGTCAATTCGTTAAGATGTAATGCTCTAAATCTTCAAAAATATGAAATTAAGTGCATGATATTGATACACAACTCGATTATCATCAGCGCATCTGTTGCCCTGCGAACGCTATTGGAAAGGTTCCTACCTATGAGATTCTAGAAGGACATTAAATTAATACATGTCATAACTCAGTATAAAGATTTCCTCTTCAAATTCAAGTCTTCTCTCTTGGAATTGCATAAGCTGCTCAATAGCTGTTCAAAAGAGGTTCCACGTTTTTTGACGACCGCAAGATTGATGTGCTCATGTGCAAGGGAGAATGTGACATGCAAATATTATATTTTAGTCCAGTACGTGTGAGGCTTTCCTGTCATATTATGCGCTGCAAGCAGCTTAAACACTATAGTCTCTGCAGCAGAGTCATCGTTTCAAACCTTTCAGACGTGACCTTTTTGTATTGAAAGAAGAAAAGTTTGACGTGCTTTTAAAATATTTTTAAATTCAGAGTTTTAAAAAAAAACAATTTTTTTCTTGCACTCACAATAAATTTGGGAATCATGATACCTTCCACGCGCTAGGCCAAAGCAAGCGTCCAAATTGTTTCTGCAGCTTTTCAAAGATGGTTTTCAGTAAATCCTGGCAATATTTTTTGTTATAGTTGGCTAGTATAATAGTTACAGTTCTCACCAGTTTACTCAGCTCTTGTGGTCTAGGGGTAAGTTCTCTGCTTTCCACCCCGGCGACCCGGTTGCGGTTCCGATGTACGCCATTGATGAGTAGGGCGAAGCGCGTCTGGCGTTGGGGAATGCTGGAACTGATGAATGTCTTAGCTTGGGCGATTTCAGGCTTGTGGTAAGGTGATCGTGTGGGCTATGACAACACATTAAGGCACTAGGTGGTTTAGCATTTATTGTTTGTCATTATGTAATCTGAGTGAAGTTGCTGCCGCCCTGGGATTTTGTGTTGGTGACAGAAGAGCCTGAATGACACAGCGATTTCCAACTTTCGTCACTGGTGACACCTCATGGTGCTCCATTCTGGAATAGAACTGAAAATTTAACGCGTTTCTCGCACGATTTATCACGCATTCACTGCGAAAAAAAAATCGTGCATAAATCGTGGACCTGCGGACATTTCTAAACTTTAGCGAATTTTTGGCACACATAAAGATTGGGACAGAACCAACATAAAATTGAAAGGTCCGGTCGGGTCACGTGGATGAATTTTCTTAGGTGAGAGAGCAGATTCTTCGGCACCGATGAGTTGAGAGGCAGTAGCTTCCTGGCCAAGGACTATACACTTGTTTTAATTAATTTTACTTGTTAAAAGAGAGATGCTTTGCTGAATACAACTTGAAAAATATACGTGATATCATACGACACTCGCTTGTCCATCAAATCATGCTCTGGCCTCCACTTCATAAACTTAGATGGATGGATGTTAACCGTCTCCTCTCAACTTTGAGACTTCAAATTCTATAAATTCTCGGCGTGACAGAGATATCGGGACAGTCAAATAACTTTGGCGGAAAGCCTTTCTGCGCCCTGCCCGATCGTTCTTTCCCAATTTATTTTCTTTTAAATTAAGGCTCCTACCCATCCTTTTCGATCACTCCCCTCTTACAAGAAAAATTATACTTTCAGTCTGTGGTATCCTTATATAACTAAAAGCCTGAAAAAGCGAGTGTTTTTCGCTCGCCTCATCGCTTAATCCGAGGTTCCTTTGGCCTACTGTTTATGCGCTCTAGATAACGATGACAAGCGTTGTTGTGTTCATGACCTTGTCGTAGACTCTCGTCATGTTTTTATTTATTCGCCATCAAAATGTTCGATTCTGGCTTTTAATTGTTGACGCCAAACATCTGATCTTGAACCAATGATGAGATGAAGACGTTAGTCGGTGGTTTTGTCGTGGATTTGGCTTCTGGATTCGACAAGAGGTCCGACTTGGTCCTAGCATTGATCTTCATGTGCGCCTGGCTTTCCGATCTACGACCGCACTCGATCGCATCTAGTTGCTTCCAGCACATGCGTAGAGCAATTCTCAAACTTGCCGCTCAATGTTGCACCAGAAGTCGTGCCATACTTCTCACACTCCTGGAGGTCTTTCCGCTGCATTCTCCGCACTTTGCATTTTACTTGATGTCTTTTCCTTAATCTCTTTAAGGTTTATTGCTAATTTTTATGTGTTTAAAGTTTCCCGCTACGTGCTCTTGAGATTGTTTTTAAGAATTATCGTAGACTTTCCATTATGTTACTCTGTCAAAGTTTTGTTGCCAGTTTTCTCGGTTCACTTCTGTTGCATTGATACTTTGATTAGCTAGACTGATCTTGACTTCTTTTTCAGGTTGAAATTATCAAACGAATAAACAAGTTGTGGTCAGGCGATGACCTCCATATCATGGACGTGCTTCTTATTCCTCCGCCCCCTCGGAAAGGGTCAGCTGGCAGTGCTGACGACTATAATACTTCTCCTAGAACTTGTAGAGATACCTTTGATTCGAGTAGCGCTAACGGGACAGACGCGGATTTTCATGTATGTGCGGTGGAAGGTGAAGAGGATGGACTCGATTGTCAAAGTCCGGAATCGAGCACCAGTCCTAAGAACGCGAGTTGCACCGCTGCCAGTGACTCCCAGAGTGACGTTCTGACTTCGTTTAATGCCTTCCTGACTAAGATTGATCAACAAATCATCAAAGAAAGGAGCAGGTTAGTGGAGTGTCTTGTCTTTATTGCGCTTTGCAGATCTCATAGTTTTTCCAGTAGAATGGCGTTGTTGGCTTGCGTTGCATGATTGAGACTTGCCTTGGATTCCGTCAAGATTCTCCTTGTGGGCGCCATGTATGAGTGTGCTATATATGCGTGCTTGTGCGGCGGCGTGTGCAGATATGTGTATGTGCTTGCGAACGAGATGATTTGTTTGCGATTTCACGACTTTCTGGCCGCTGTTCGCGAATATTCAAAACCTTAATCTCGCCTCAGCGTAGGGTCGGCTGAAGCGTCGGCTGAAGCGTCGCTTTGCGATTGAATCTGAACGGCGAAACTTCTTTCCCAGGGAGCTGTGATTACATGTTTGCTGCCTCACTGAAAACGCCAGGTACCAAGCTGTCAGCAGCTCACCCGCTATGTTTGAGTGCAGTGGAGGGGTTGCTAGGCAAAATTTAATACAGCCATAAACAAAGCTGTCGCATTACGCACACTCATGTTGTAGTCAAGTTTGCGCATACTTCGCCATGTCGACAAAGCGGCTTCACGCAGAGGAACCGACTCCAAGCTTTACATGATCCTACGCTCGTGAACGCTTATTAGTTAGGTAGTTGCAACCGCTAAACGCTGCCAGGTGGATTAGGCAAATATCGATTGAAGGACGTGTTCATAAAGAGGAGAGTTTCTTGGCAATGCTAGAATGCTTTCCGCATGTAGATGGCCGCCTCCTGTTTTCCGTGCCGGCGTCTGGTCCGTTGGCTAGCTTCGCAGGTGCATTTATTCTTTAGCATTTGAGAGTGTGTTGTCTTTTGCGGGTGTTATTCTCCGTTGGCTCGGAGTATATCTGTTTGGGCTGGTGTTGGAGGGTTGAAATGCATTTCTGTTTTTCACTGAAATGCGTTTCTTGTTATCACTGGCATTGGAGAGTGTATTTTTTACTCTGGAGAGTGGTTTCTTTTCCTTCATGTCTTTTGGCCCAGGAGTATGCCTTATTGTCCTGGCATTTTAAAGTTGATTTAGTTTCTTTAGATTTCCGCATGCATTTTTTTAGTTTCCTATTGGGTACGTAGAGCTTTCTCAATATATTTATGAGGAAGATTGATGTGGCTTTCGCAGAGGCTTATTATCGCACGTCTTTGCCGCCTACCGCAGTGCTTCTGGGCTCGCGACTGTGACAGCCACGGACGCATACAAGTGTAGGAATGGGCTTTGTCTTGAACTCAAATATAAGACTTTTTTGCAAGGCAAATCACATCAGCGAGGAGATCAGCCGCCATTTTTGGCCGTTTGTGATTTTCTTCGCGGATCCATCTTTGCGAGAGCAGTGGTCGAACGCAAAATGCGCATCTGCGTCTAGAGGTAGACTCGCACCCCCCTGCGCAGTTAGGTTTTTGCTGCTCGTGTTTTTTTTTTTTCTTTCGGGATTGATAGTGTGTCTGGTTTTTCGGCTTTTTGTCTCATTAACTCCCGCATGGTTATGGAGAGGCTAATGGAAGTCTCGTCTTACGTAAGTCATCCCGGGGTCCTGTGAGTTTTCGGCTAGGATTTGATGTTCTTCTCTTTGTGAGATTCTATGTAAGGAAGACGTACTTGCTGCCCTCGAGATATGCGCTCCAGACATGCCTTTGCGATTTTGGCGACGTTCAGACAATGTGGACTTCTCCTTACCTTTCTCTGTAGCTTGCGGGTTGTTGTGGACACGGGCTTGCACCACAATGAGTTGTTCATGAATGTGTCGCCTCTCTCTCTCGTGCAGAGTTAAAGATGCCACACCGGAGTCGCTACCGGACGTCTGCTACGACTCGTACCAGCATCTGAGTGGTTTAGGCTCGCCTACTAAGCACCACCCCTACCTGGAGCAGGGAATATGAATCTGTTTCTGTTTTTTTGTTCGTTGACGCTGTATATTTTAGAAGTGTTGTATGACTGCTTCAGCGCTGATCGATGTTTGCTTGCGTTCGTGTCACCCGCCAGGATTTTTCGCCTGGTTTCCGAGATGATTTGCAAGGGTCCAGTTATGAAAACAGCACAAGGGGTAAACTCTTCCAGCTGTTTCCGTCTATGAAGTTCCTGGGGCGCAATGTAATTGGAATCGCTTGGCAGAGAAGATGTATTTTGTCGCCGGCTAGCTCTCATGATTGCTCGCTGCTACTAGCAGTTCGATTTGTTTGTTTGTTTATGGTGATTACCGCTTCAGACTTTCATATATTTCGTCACAACTGCCGCGGTGGCTATAAAGAAGTCACGCGAAGCTTTTTCTCATATTGGTTCTTTGGCTCGGCGAAATGCTTCATTGCCATCGACCAGCCTCAATGTCATGCTGTTCGCTTTCCTGAAGGTATCTTTATATTAGCACCAGCTCGACGCATGCTCAGACTTTCGTATGTCTTTGACTCGTTCCAGATTTCATTACAATATTATTATAATTAGCGAATGATGTCGCGTCTGGTGTGTCGGCGTCTTTACGTCCTTTGGATGCCGTCACGTCAACATGGTTATTATTTACGATTAAAATAAAGAGAAATACTAAACACACACACATCTATGTCTGCTAGAGCAGATGAATGAGCTACGCCGTGTTTAATATATTTCCAGGCTGACTGTAATCTTTAGACATTCAACGCATTGAGTTGGTGTGTACTGCCCGTGTGATGTGTGAATCGTAGATGAGTAACTTGCGCCCGTGCATCTGTCACTCTTCCAGCTTGCTGCGATCGTTTAGTGACTTTTTACTCGGCCAACCGTGTGCCCATGTTGCTTTTGTCATGCGCTTGATTTTAAGAAATCTGGTTCCGACCGTGCCATCGTTAACTTTACATGACAAACCTAGGCGAGTATTTGACCGTACGAAGCAGGCATAGGCGCTGATTTGAAGTAAAGGAAATGTGCTTCGCGCATGCGCTATGTTATCAACTGGGACGGAACTTCAATAACGTCAGTGCCTTAGTAGAGTTGCTGTGACGGATGACCTTGCTCTTTACCTTACAGAAGTTTCATGCAGCAAAGTTGAGTGCAATCTGATGCTTTTACTGATCCTGACGTATGTTGTTCAAAGCTTGCGTGCGCGTTTACTTAAGGTTTTTGCAAACTAGTACATAACCGCTGGTCTGTTCGTGCCGATCGTCTGTTTATGCCGCTGGTCTGTTTATACCGCTGATCCGGTTATGTCGTTGGTCTGTTTATACCGCTAGTCTGTTTATGCCGCTGGTCTGTTTATACCGCTGATCCTTTTATGCCGCTGGTCTGTTTTAAATGCTGGTCTGCGTGGATTATCTGCATTACTGCTGTCCGGAGGTGTGTCTCTACTGCTAGATTCTGAAAATTAATTTTCTTCTATATCTATGGCTTGAAGTTACTAGTTGTTTTAACTGCTGAGTCATAGGTTATTGCTGACTAAGACGATAGGCATGCATTTGATCGTAACGGCGATGTTTCGTGTCGTTTCTACGGTCTTCTTGCGTGTCCGTGGTGTATCCACCGTTTACCTCCGCTCCTTATAGTAATGAGCTTCGTGCATTTGGCGTTGACGTACGCTCGTGTTTTGAATTTAATTTCTTCGCGTGGCTGTTTTTCTGTATTTCTTCGTATCGGACACGTTGAGATGACGAAATTTTTTGTTTAAAAAAAAATGTCTGTATTTGTGCCGGCCACCAGAATTCTTCTTCTAAGAAGGCCTTCGTTTTTGCCCGGAAAAGCGTGGATGTAGTTTCGTGAATTTAATCCGTTGCTCGTCAGATACTTCCAAGTCTGAAAAACATTGATGTGCTGGTATTGATCGTAGTTGATCGGTTCGCCTGTCAAATTGGTTTTTCACTCCTCCACATTCGTCACCGGCTAATCAGTTCGCCCTGCGTTATGGCGCGGTTAGCAGTTCTGAATTAGATTGAGAGGCGCGGTGTGATAGACGTTAGATTTAAGGCCTTCCCGCTGTGCTAAACTGCTGTACTTTCTGCTTTCTGGTCTAGGGCAAAGCGGACTGTATTGATGCTCTTATTAAGGTGTTTGTTTATTTTCTATCGGTTTTCGTTATGCTACTGTTTGTTTTTGTTTTGGTTGTTTATGTCGCTGCTTGCGTTTCCAATTGTTTTTTTAAAATTATTACTTTTGTAGATATTCATATATTTTTTGTGATCGAGGAAGCGTTGGTTTCAGATTTTATTTTGAATAAGCATGCTAAGAAATCGTGAATATGGTCAGCTGTTTCTTTCTGTTTGCCTTGTTTTTGTATGTATGTATGTATGTATGTATGTATGTATGTATGTATGTATGTATGTATGTATGTATGTATGTATGTAT
>QQSS02103191.1:0-16677 GCA_003687565.2 Craspedacusta sowerbii
ATGGCCGGACCGGGGTTTGAACTCGCGCCACCCAAGAGTTTTATTTGCTTGTGTGCGGGAGCTTAACCCGCTCGGCCGCGCGGCCATAATAATAATAATAATAATAATAATAATAATAATAATAATAATAATACAGCAAAGCCATGGAGTAGGTTTTAACAAAAACAGAAACTAAATTTTTATACAAAAAAGCTCACCTCTCCTATCAACCAGGTTCTTAGTATCCTTGGCATATTCGGCTGGTGTTAAGATAAAATTTAACCAATTTGTGAAACCTGAATTTCAACGAAAATTCATTGGTTTAGGAAATTTACAACATGATATTCATATGGCATCTAACTGCTTTATAAAGAAATCAACCAGAGCACTAAAATGGTTGTTGCACACATGTTTTCAACCTATAATACAGTTACCAATGACAAGGAAAAACAGGAATTTTCAACAAATACGACAAGTTTATTGCTAACATAGAGTTTATCTTGTTTATAGTTTTGAATCAGTCATACCTACTAAGACTGTGCACTTACAGTATAACCTACCTTGCTCTTGCTTATCTATCCATCGCTCATCATAATACATATTTTTTGCAGCAAACGGCATAGGATGACGAGGCATGCTGGTTTTTGGAGCTTTCGTTAACTTAAGTTTTGTAACAGCTAATCCAAGTTGAGGAGTTTTCACTACAAAAATGAAGTAACAAAAACGTGATGGCTCAAAAGAAAAAGGTGTAAAATCTCTAGTGTCTCATCCCTCATTTTAAATAGAGACCATTTAACAACTTCTTAAAGTCTGATCAAAAATTACATTTAATGGGATTGCATACCTGATACTGAAACAGACTTTCTTTTCAAAAAACTTGAGGGCTTTGCAATTTTTTCCTCCAACTTACTTCCACGTACTCTAACTGAGTCAAGCGGGGTCCCATTCTGAATCATTGACGTTGCTTTAGCTTTTACAGAGCATGTTTCTTCCTTATCACGCTCCTGCAGTGCAGCAGGTCTCGAGACCAAATGTGCACTGCTAGGCTTCCCTGGTGACAGTTGTAACATGACAACTTCCTTTAATTCAACAAAATTTTCTTGAGGGCGCTTCTCAAAGCTAATAGTAGATTTTGAAGGACCAAGCACATTTTCTTTGCCATTAATTTTCGGTAAATCTCTCCCACGTGGCTTGGAAATATTGAATGTTGCTCTTCTTGATGGTGTATCCTGTTGTATGTCAATAAGAGCATGACGAGCTTCCGGAGATGTAGCTTGAGTTTGCGTTGCAGCTGCTAGAGTTTTATCTTTCCTGGTGCCGACAACCTATTGCAAAATATCAGCAATAAAAAAAAATCAGCATCTTGAAGAGAAATACATTGATGCATGTAACAGATTGATGATACTTTGTTATTGAAGTTCAAGTTAACTGAAATTAATAAAAAGTGCTTTAACAAAGCGAAAGAAAACTGCTGACTATTTCCTACCTTCTTTTTAACATCAACCCCTACTCCAAGAAGCACTGCCTCCAACTTTTGCCCTCCTTCCCAGACAAACAAAATTTTTTCTCTAACATTTCCAGCCTGTTTGGGAGTCCAGCGAATGGACAAAGTCTTTCTTTCACCAGGTTTAATACTTATGAGAAAGCCAGGAAAGGTGAAGTCACCACCAACTAGTTCAAACCCTGACTCAGCCGCAGGAAACCTATTAATGGCAATGACTGCAACTTCGTGATTGGGATTTGTTACAGCCAAGTCTACCAGTTTGCTACAACCAACCTTTACTGTTTGAAATGACAGCTTAGGAGGTTTTGCAAATCGAGCAACTTTCAAACAAACTGGTGACTCTGCCTGTGGAATCCTTGACTCTTCCTGACAAAAGAGCTCTTGTACAAAAGTGACATCTTTGCCTAAGACATTGATGGCCTCCATCTTTCAGTTTTGATTTCACATGACTGGAAAGCTTAGACCTGTAAGTGCAAAGAAAGCAGTTACGTTAAACTTACACATTTTTCTCTCTAATCTCTCAAAGGATTGCTATATTTCTAATGTATTTCATGAAAAAGCTGGACGTAAGGTTTTGCAAGGAAGAAAGATTGAAAAATTCATCTTTGCACCTTAGACGATTTCTGAATTTTGAGATAATTTCTGAATTAAAACCGCATACACAGCCACTAGCTAGGTCGTGATAAAAAACAAAACGCTTGCCCAGACAAATTATATATACCGGGTTCTTAACAATTCGATCGAAAAATGTAGGAAAATAACGTTAATACAATTAAGAACTTACGCGAGTTATAGCAAGAGAGCGGGTGCCAATCTTGAAAGAAAATCGAAAATTACCGCTACTTTAGGAACCGACCAATGGCAAGTGGTGCACTCACGTGTAACACGGTTACTGTAGGGCACAAACCTTTTCGAAAACCATTTCCGAACAACACGCCCACACGCACGTACGGCAGCACCAAGGTCTCTATGTTCCTATGCAGATGCCATTGATGTCGGCGTTTTTAACGACGACCCATAACAGGGTCCGAGTGCTGCGAGGAGCAGTTAGAAAAGTTTGTGCTCCTGCCAAGAATGCCTAAAAGGGCTATGCGGTGTTGTGCATTCGGTTGTACAAAGCGTAGAAAGAAAACGGACAGCCCAAGGAGCAGCAGTGATGGTAGCGATGACGAAGAATCTTCCTTGAAAAGGAAATATCCAAGCACTTTTCACGCGGCGTCTATATTTGCAGTGAGCATCACTCAGTGTACGATGTGCATATTACATTTGAGTTATTCATACAGCACCGTCGGTAGATTCTTCCCCTGTTCTTCTATACATGCATACTGCATTATTCCATAATCTTTAGGTTTTCAGTGGACCTGAAAAAAAAGGCGGAATGTTTAGTTGCTATCCGAAGAGAAGACCCTCAAAATACTCAAGAATTCGCACTCGTATTTTTTTCGAAGGTTTTCTTAGATAAGAGATTCTGGGAGTCTAAATTAACGGGAAGGTGTTGTTCCGCCTAGATTTAAGAAGCTACCAAAGCATTTAGTTAAGGTAAGAATAAAAGAGCACTGCATAGCTTGTAGGATTGCTCACTACCTTATGCAATTCCAAGACCATTTTACTAAGCACTCCACATGGGCCTTTAATGTTTTCCTTGCGTACGGTAGTAAATGGCTCCTGTCAGCTTTTTATGTTAAGAAACTTGTTAGTAGAACTGTGGCAGGTGCATGTGGATGTTCTAAGTATGAAGAAGTGCTGGTTTTGCTTACTTTTGTCATATGCAGAAAAATCTAGAACGAAAGTTGCCTACCTAACGACAATTCTTAGAGCCTGCTGTTGACGTGCAGCCTGATACCTGCGCAATAGCTTCGGTTTCCTCCGTCATCCATGATCACGCATACCACGTTGGTGAATCGCCCAGGAAGCTCAATGAGAAATTCTAGTTCTCAGAATGTGATGCTGTTGTCATAAATTGACTAGGAAACTCTGCGGATTATCATGAGCTTAAGCATTTAAATTGCATTTCTATACATGCCAAGGCAAATAACGTTACCTTCTAGGACCTAGAAACCACTTTAAAGACTGTTGATGACTTTTCGAGTGGGTATGTGAACTTGTTGAGAAGCTCGCTTGGGTAGCCAAGACCGTCAGTTTCTTTCCAAAAATGGCCCTAATTACCTACATTTTTGCTTGGTTTTTACTGAGTGGTATTATGCCTGACAAGATAGATATGCATTCATTTGTGCGATGTACATTAGTGATGTTGATCATCTTTTCAATATAATTTTTTTTCTACGACTGAGAACAGTTTTTCCTTTCCAATTCTTTCGCCAGATTCCCCAACAGATCACTGGGGCCATTTTTGGGGGCTTCTTATCTTGAAGGTGTAACATCGACACGGTTGCAGAGATTTGTAGGATCAGAGCCGCTTTTTCAAAAAATTGAACAAAATCGCGATCTGACTCTTTAAACTTGGCCTTCCTAATTTTATAGACCTTTCGTCACCTTCGTGTAGCCTTCTATTTCCTTTATGACCGTTCAGCACCGACAGGAACGACATACTCTCTATGCCTTCAGTGATTTGTACGAAAAGTCAGAAAACTTTCGCAATTCCATATGCTCCCTCAGCCCAAACTTTGATCAAATTCTCCAAACGTTGCCAATAGTTGCCGGCCAGGTGGTCAAGGTCACCATATCGCTTCAATAGTCACGCTCAGTCTTTTTTGCAGGCATCATCATTACGGATGGAACTGCAACTCCCTATTAAATTCCCGCCGCTCATATAGCGTTGGAGGTGACACATCTTTTCAGCATTCAAAAGCACGTTCCCTTCCACGTACGCATCAAAGTTACAATGCCAGTTTTTAAGTCTGAAATTATCTCCACGAAAAACATTTGGGGATGGTTCAGCCTTTCTAGAGGAGCAATGTTGATTTTGCAATCCCTCCCGCCATGGGAAGAAATGCAGAATCCATCGTATTAGTCGGTGGGAGAGAAACTGGCACTGTATTTCCTAGGCCATGAGAGGGTACTAAAGGCTTAAGTTCAGACATTATTGAGCTGCTCCATAGATCTTTCATTTTTACCAGTTCTTTTCTTATGTATTTCTTGGCTTCTTTCTGACTTATTTGCTCGTCTTGTTCTTGCTCAGTTTGTAACTCGTCGATTCTGGTCTCCATAACCTCAATGACGAACAGGCAGTGTTTTTGGTACTTTGAAACTGGGTCACGACTTCTTTTGGAACTTTAGAAGCTTACGTTTGCTAAGGATTCGGCTGAATTTTCCGGATTCGACATCACATCGCCAGGGTATCAGCTACCACAGAGGCTTCTTCAAGCAATGGCTCATTTCCCATCACCCCCTAACATTACTAAAATCAGATCTTGCTTTGGTTTAGTTAACCAAATCTCTGTTAGGCTTGCTGACATATTAAGCCTGCAGTCATAGCTGCTACCTCGCGGGATAAGGCCTAGTTTGATGTCGCTAACAGATTCGAGAACATTCTCCGTCAGACTGTCGCTACGTCTCCTTACTTAACGCGTGGCTTCCATGCAATCCAAAGGAGGTCCTTCAGGAGTTGCAGTAATTTTGGTCTTTCTGCGACGATTTATACGCTATGGAAGATTTGAAATTTGCCATCGGTAGATAACTGCTACCACGTAACCTGCGATATCATCTACTGGAGGAGCTGCATATTGATCATTTGGTGGAGATGAAAGTGAGCGCCCATCAATGGCTCCTTTGGACTGGCTTGCTCCGGCAAATCTAGCACAAATGTATTCCCTGTTAGAACTGTGATGAGGTCGCCCCATCCCAACACAGCGTACTGTTGATACGGTAGCCTTGCTCTGCATAACCTCTTCAACAAGCCGTAGCTGACATTTTCATGTGGCTGGGAAACTTTAACATCAATTTTGACTGATTTTCCAGATGGAACAAGACCAGCAGCTCCAATTAACCAAACAAATGTCCGTGTCTCGGAAGACGTTTTTACTGTCGGTGGATCAGCTTTCCGTGGCTAAGATTTTAAGCGTTCCTGCTGCGTAGGGGAATCCATCAACGTATTTTTTCCTACGCTCACCTCCTACAGAGCAATAGTCGCGTTGAAAATGGATCTCTGGACACCGACGCTGTCGTTAAAGTGATTGCCTTGCAGCGTTTCACTCCAAGATATGGCCACGCCACCATCCCAGCTCCTTTTTCAAAACAGCAAAATGATCATTTGCCTAAGTCAGTTTCCTTTAGATTTTCCTGGTCCAAGTCAACCCAAAGGGAAAGAACACAATCCCAGAGTTATATCTACTCAATAGAACTCAGGAATCATAGAGAGATAACTCTCCTAAAAGTTGACGCCGCCGATGCCGTTGGAGTAAAAAACCAGCATGGAAGCAACCCTCTTCAAGTGGAATGAAAAGGACACAGTACTGGAATCTACTAGTCTCCAAAATCACCAGTACAAGGTCACAATTGATCGAAGCAGACGTTCAAACCTCCTAGTGGAAAGCTTCTTCGCACGATCACCAACTATACCCGCATCAACTCATCAGATGATAATCCAGTACCAAGAGCTGGGTTATTAGCACCTCCTAGCACCACCTGTCCTGAATAGCGTCCATCTTCTGATTACGACTTCGCATCTCAATAAAACATTCCATGCACAGAGCTCAAGGAAACCAACACTAGTCAATCTATATTATCTCCATCAGTCGCTAGGTAACCTTTTCCTATTCGATCAACTTGCATTAGACGACTTTGATTGCACATTCAGGACTTTATCATGAATTAATTACTTAAGGATGTCAGATCTGGACTCAAAATAGAAAGGAACCAACCTAATTAGTACGCAAGCGCTTTGACACGTCGTTGTTTGTCTTTTACATCAAAAAGAGCGATTGTTCATCTTTTGGAGTGAAAAGATTTTGAAGAAGCTACAAACTGTCAAAGCCTCGGGGGAAGGTCTTTCTTTTTGAAGAAAAATGTACCTGGAGCAATCTGCAAATCATTGATAGCGCTCCATAACCATAAGCAATTTGGATATCACCTTCTAAGATTTTTCAGATTTAGACGGCCAGCGCTCACTATTAGCCGCGACCTACGTGTGCGAGTACCCCACACATGACCATATGAATATTGATTAGTACTATATGATTACAGTAATAATGTTCATGATCACAGTGTTTATAATTTCAATTTCCAACTGCTGTGGCTTATTTCTCAGAACAAACTTTGTGAATTGCGCAATAATATGTGAGTTTCTGAAGAGTGTCCATAGTTATATCAAATATTATAAGTATCATCGTTTGAATTTAAAACATGATAAAATACATAAAATGCATAATAAATAAATTTATAATAATCTAACTTTATCTGCCTAGGCCTTCTCGTCTTCAAATTACTGTCTTCTTCTTGTCTTCCTTTTTTCCTAGCTTTTTCTCTCGCCACTGTACTAAAACAATTTGATTGATTGTTGATTAGTATCAGTTGCGTGTAACATCATTTATTTCTCCCGCGCGCCTTGCCTTATTGAGCAAGTGGTTTTAAAGTATTCCATCTATGAACGATTGGTGTATTTATGAATATTTCGTATAAATATCCTTCTGAATTTTGTTTGGTTGAGTTGAAAATAATTATGGTCTTGTCGAAACATGTCCTTGATATTAAGTCGAGTGGTACTACTGCGATTTTTTGGGCAAAAAGATATCATATTAATGCTGATGTTTAGCCTGACTGATCGTGTTTTGGGAAGCACACACACAGTTTGACATTGTCTAATCTAGGGATCAAGAAAACCAGATATCCCTGCTGGAATCTAAATCGTAATGAATGGCGTTCATGAGCAACCATGCTAATTCAAAAATGCGCGCCATAGGTTGGGGCAGCTATGGTTTTCTCGTTGATAGCTCGCTGCCGACTGCTGTTCCGAACAAGAACGTCCGCAGTAATTTGTCTATAAATGCTTGCCAGATTTAAATATATAATATTCATTTGAAATTCATGATAAGAATGTTCAGGCATCTCGCCAGGATGCGTAGTTCAATCTATGTGATGTATTGTTTTTTTTCCGGTGTAGTCTAGGTGTCACGATTTCATGCCTTACCCTTTAGTTTAGTGAAGCAGTGCTTTAGATAAAATCATTGCAAAGCTCTGTCCTCTATGTTTTGCGATGTCAAAGTCTACTAGTTAGCAATTAGGGACTAGACTTGGCCTGACTCTGGCAAGTCAATATCCGAAAGCCAAGTTTGCATCTGCTGATTGGGAGATTAATATGCATGAAACTTGGATGCGTGACCTAGGGTCTTATTTTTTCTTTCATTTGAGTCACTAAGTGATAAATTTATTTTTCAAACGAAGACATTTTCATTTTTTCCAGCGTATTTAATTTTCTTTCTCCTTTCAATACTGTATGATTTGTTAATGCAGTCTCATGGTCTGTATGTTGATGCTTGATTCCTTTTAAGAATTATTTGCTTTTTTTTAATTTTCCTCCAAAAAATTTTGGTTAAATGTAATGCATGTTACTTTCATAGTTAGATGGAGGGCAATTGTTTAGTATGAGCTTGCCTGACCTGCAACATTTTTATTTCAATTTCTGACTGGAGGATGCTGTTCAGGCATGTCATTACTATCTTGCTGTTGTTTTTTTTCCAAGTTAATGTGGACCCTCACTTACTGCATTTAGACTCTAGAATACATACACAAGCCAGCGAGTTTGGAAATGTCTTCACCTGGGTTTTCAAAACTAAAGCGTACGTTACCCCTGACACCAACTACTGGAAAATTTTTTGTGAAAACCCAAAACACAAGCCCAAGGACCCTGTTTGTTAGCAAGCAAGACAAGATATTGCGTTCTGCTCTTCTTGCTGAAGCAAAGCCGTCTCCACAAAAAAAATGTGTGGGTCAAGGGCCCGCTTCTATTAAAAGAAAAATGAAAAGGGATGACAATGGTTGTGAAAGGTTGTGTGAAGCGTCGCCTCTAATGCCAGCACCTCAAAAATTTCTAGGCGATGATAGATCAGATGCTAGATCGTTATTCTCAACTGCTAATTCAGTGGATAATCACATTCCAACGATGTTGAACCACGAGGATCCTCAGAAACAGATAGACCTAATATTGGGAGCTGATGCTTGTCCGCTTTTGCAAATTGAAAATAACTGCCTGCAAAAGCATTCTGTGAATTGTTCTAGTCCTGGTGAAGAAAATATTCCACTCCGAGATATTTCTCCTGCTCATTGTAGAAAACTGCCTTTGGTTCCTGTTACATGTAGTGAGACATGCCTGATGAGTCCCCTTAGAAATGTGGAAGAGAAGTATGGCCCTCCCAGATTCGTAGCGAATAGTGAATGCTTAATTGCGACTCCTAGTATGTCTTCTTTTAAGATGAGGGCTTCTGCAATATTTCAACCTGGAGAAAAATCCATAGATATGGTTTATGATGATTCTTCTGTGGTTGTGGCTGTACGAGTCAGACCATTTAGTTCTAGGTTAGTCTTACTTTGATCTTCATTTGTCAACACATACAGGAATTACGTACAGAGTTACTTGTTTAGTTTGGTTTCAATTTAAATGACTCCAATTGAAAGCTTCCTTGTTTGAATTTTATCTCTTGGTTTTTGTACTTGATTATAAGCCAAATTGCTCTATTTCAGGGAATCTGTGTCTGCAAATTTGAAGAACATTGTGTCAATGAATGGGAATACAACAGCTTTGGAGCTTGAAACTGGTGCAAGGCATGAGTTTGCATTTGATTTTTCCCTGTGGTCATTTAACACAATCAATGAGTTTTCTGTGTACAAGTCACAGGAAGATGTTTACAAAGTGCTTGGAGCTCCACTCTTGGATAGATCTTTTGAAGGATATAACACTTGCCTTTTTGCATATGGCCAGGTATACATTTAGATATACTGTCTGGGTTTTTATTCTATATTATCTAGTCCTAGAAGGCATTTGTGACTTTGTTTATGTGAACTTAGTCTCTCTTAATGTTAATGCTCTCTATTCTCTAGTTAAGATGTTCCCTGAAATTGCTGGCTATTTCTGTAAAATGTTTTGAAAGTTTACTGTTCAATGGACATACTTTGTGCAAACTTTAGGCTTGGCTGGGATAGGTCATGATTGTAATTGTTACATTATCTTTTGTATAGACTGGGTCTGGAAAATCATACACGTAAGTTTCAATCTTGAAACTAAGCCTACGAAAATGTGTGCTTTTGGACTTTTTTCATGCTTTGGACTCCACTTTCAGTTTACTGACATCAGGCTATTACTAATCAGAAAGTGATGTGACGTCTTCTTGAATAATCTTCAATTTCTTTTCCCGATGTCCTTATTGTAAATCCAATCCAATGTTGTTTAAAACTATAGCAAGGTACCCTTTGCCTGAATTTATTATCATGCCAGTTGCATGCTCCATTGTTTGCTGGGCAAAAGGTTGATTCTGTAGTTCCCACATTGTTATCTGGTTCATTTTAGACATCTGTGGATGGTATGCAGCCATATAAATACATTTAAATGGCAATTCATGTTCATCTTTTTTGTCACATTCTTTTGGCCTTCACAGTTTTTGATAGTAGCTGATATAACTTGGTGTCCCCTTTTTAAAGATGTAGTGTTTAGGAAACATATTCAAGTTGGATTAATTCCTTCCCAAGTCAGACCTTATGAACTTCTAATTCTTTCCAACTTTTGGTCAGTCAAGATTAAATAATACAATTGTTAAATTTGTTTTATCTTGAGCTTTACTTTAATAGAATTGTTAAATTGGTTTTATCTTGAACTTTTACAAATAAAGTATTAGTATGAGACTTTGTTTCGTGTGTTGGTTTCTAGCAGAAGCATCCTAGGACTTCAGATCTCTCAGTCTTATTTTTCCAAGCTTCATTGTTACCTCTTTTTGGTCAAAGTTGTTTTTAAACTATTCAGGATCCAAATAAATTTTCAATTATGTTTAGTTCCTTGTTGAGTGCACAAATTTTAGGTTTGGCCTTTATCATTCAAACTTCAATTATTTATTTTTTAATGCACTTGTTTTAGAACAGAATGCATAGTGATTTTAGAACCTGTTTTGAGGAGATTGGCACTCTGACGCTAGGGTGCCTCGGTCTAATGAATGTATTTGCTGGCTTGGTTTATGTTCAACTTTAACTGACTTGCACATCAAGTGTTTGCATCTTTAGAATGACTGGTTATGAAGATACTGAGGCTGGGATTATTCCTCGATTTTGCCAGGAGCTTTTTGCAAGAATTGAAACGTGGAAAGAAGTAAGTAACTTGTCTTTTACTAATTTCATGCTAACATGGATAGAGGTTGATCTAGAAATCATTCACATTTTCATATTTCAAGGTTGTCGTGCTAAGTCTTCTATATGATTATGTGGGATTCCTTGTTGAGTTGCTAAATCCGCAGCAAAGTGTAGGAATTGGTATTTGCATAATGAGTTTATTTTGTTCTTTTTTTTGCCAGTTTGCTTTTGAGAACTTGTTCTTATAGCTTCAGTACACGGTTGAGATAAGCTATTATGAGATTTATAATGAGAAGATTCATGACCTCCTCTTCTTCAGTTCAGGAAGCAAGTCAAAGGTGGGAGGGCCAGTTTGAGTTGTAGCATGGCTTATCTTTTGTCTAGTCTTTGATGGCAGTTTGGTTCTTGTAAAAGTTGAAATGTGGTTTGCTGTTGTTCATTTTTTATGTGTGTTGTAAAGTAAAATAATATTTGAAATGGAACTTTGTAGCTGTGTGCTGAAGGTGATCATAGCTAGTTATTTTTAAAGGTTGTATATTTTCATATATTCATATTTTACTATTATTGAGAAATCACTTGTCATGTTGTATTTTGTTTAATTGTAGCTTAAAGTGCGTGAGCACCCTGAACATGGACCATATGTGCAAGACTTGTCTACGTATAGAAATTAATTTGTTGGATTTTTGGTTTGAGCTGTATTTGTTGCCTTGTTATATGTGCAAGTTTCGTAGATATATCTTGGAGTGTGAAGGATGTCTTTGCATGTTGCTCAACTCATAGTTCCCAGACAAGTGCATCCTTAAGTAAATGGAAAATATAAAATTGGAGCTAATTTTTCGTCACTTATGCATAAATAACAGTTGTGAGACTCGGTGTTCTAGTTAACCTTCTGTCACTTTTGGTAGGTTTACTTTGTATTAGTCTTTGCTGTTATTAGCCTTGAATTGTTGGCATGGTTTGCCTGATCTTCAAGAGCTGGGCTCACGTGAAGGTTTTTTGCAAGATCAACTGACCTGCTGAAAAAGAAATCTGATACTTAAAGCAAACAAACTTACTGTACTGCAGTTGTGCGCCCTCCGTTTCATCAGTCGGAAAATGCCTTAATGCTTTTATCCTAAGTGTCTAATGAAGGTAGTATTTATTCTGGGTCTTAGTTTCAAGCCGAATTGTTTATTCCATTTGACTTTTGGGCATGATTAAGGAGCTGTTACATGTCACGGGTTTTGCTGTCCATTCGTGTACATGGAAGGTTTGTCAGAGAAATCCTTTAATGTAAAAAAAAAAACTGGAAAAAAAATCCTGATTTGATCAGGAATCGATACGTAAAGCCATTTCGACCGATTAGATTAAGTCCCGCACCGAGCAAATTTGTATTGTATATTGTATTGTATATATAATGTATTATGTGAACCGTATTGGATTGCTGTTTATTATATCATGCATGGGGATTGTTCTGAAATTTAGTGACCTAGCCTGTCTTAAACCATTTAATGTTGCTATTTACCTATGCTACGGCGTCGGCAGCCATGTATCACTATGAACGCTGATTTAAGAAAAATCTTAACTTGGAGGGGGCACCGCATTTGAGTTGCTTAATTAACGTGTGAATGACTGGTGCTTATCACGTTGCCTTTTAGCTACGTGGTTAGTTCGTTCAAAGATATAGAGGTTAGAATGATTGCTAATTGCCAGCCGGTGGGTTCTGACTGCATACTAATTGTTGTTTCATGCATGCTTTTTATGCAATTTGCATTCAGCTGTTCAAATGGAACTTTCTCGCTGTGTTCGGCGGCTTGGATTTTCTTGTTGTATCCGTTTATTCTACTTAGATGTTTAATTATAAATTTTGTCTTAAATGTTTGTAAATCTTGATCTTATTCTGGATTATAGGACTGGATGGAAGTGGGAAATAAAAATCGAGCCACAGCTGCCACCGGAATGAACGACCGGAGCAGCAGATCCCACTCTGTGTTTGCAATTATGTTGACACAAACTAAGGTTTGGTTGTTAGTTTTTTCTTAGGTGAGACTTAGATTTCGAAATGTAAGTTAAATGTGAATTATTCTGCACGGGCAAAAGTTAGAGTAATTCTAGTGGCTGATGGTCATGAAGCTCCTCCGTAAGGTCATATTTAATGTTCATACATTACTCAAAATAAATAGCAGCGATGAAAGCCCAAAAACATCATGGCAACACATATGCCTTTAGTCTTATTTTAAATTTGATGTAAATGTTTACGTGTTTTCCTTGTAAGGTGATTCTTTTTTTGTGGTTTTGTGTTCGTGGTTATTGGTTTGGTGGATACCTTTTTGTGGTTGTTGTGTCAGACCTAGTTGCATACTAATTTCTGGCTGCGCTACTTTTACAAGTGAAACACATCTTCAAAGCAACTCTTGTTCCTGAATCAAGCAAAGTTCAATTCGACGATCGCGCAGATCTTATTCCAACGAGCCTAAACGCAAGGCGCGCACTTAGAAGAACCGGGGTGTTACTCGATACGCATGTGTTTTATATTATGGCAATCGGAAATAAATGCTGTGCTTTTCTACATTTTCTTCGATTTTGGTATGTCATGGAGACCAGCCTACTTCGCCTAGGCCCTGTCCTTGCGCTCCGTGGTACCCGACTGTGTCTCCCACGGGCTGACTCCCAAGATATATATTAAACACGCGGTTCACTTGGTCGATTCGTTTGCAAAATGCTTCCGTGGTGTTTCTTGGTGGTATCGGCGTCCGGCATGCTTGGTGGCAATGGCCACTAATCAGACACAGATCGCTCTCGTTTCTTTTCCTTTATCACCGCCTAAACTGTTTCTGCATATCTTTGGTGGATTTCCGGCGCTGCTTAGCATGGCAGCTTCAGACCTTCGCTCCGAGTTGTAGTAATCGTAATCTGCGCCTGTCGATGAAGTAAATCCTTGAATCTTGATTCTGGAACCGGTCTTCGCGCCTACTGGCTTTGCTGCCTTTATACCAACCACTTGGCGATATTGAATCTTCTCGTTGGATTTCTATGATTAATTGTTTGATCAAGATCGTCTTTAACACTATCTGCGATTTACATGTGTGGGTGTAAATGAATAAAATGAGTAAATAATATTGTAACTTGGCTTTAGATTGAATATTTTGAAGATACCGAGACTGTCCTTGAAAAGAGAAGCAAAATAAACTTAATTGACCTAGCTGGCAGTGAACGTGCAAGCAACATCGTAGGCAGAGGATTAAATGCTGACATTGCTGCTGCTAACTCAAGACTGAAGGTATCCACTTGCATTTTCTTGAATTTTCTTGTATAAAGTTTTAATGTTGCCGAAACGTTTCTTTTGAATTGTTGTTGTTACCCCCCCCCAAGGATTTCTATTCAAGCGCTTTGCATTAGTGGAGTATTTTGCTAAAATACGGAGATGTAGTCAAGCTGTTCTACACAGGCTCAAGCTCCACCACTCTCCCTATTTATGCGAATCATAGTACTGTTGCTGGTCTCGTTTACTGGAAAAATATGCTGTGTTTTGTGTGTAGCGTATTGTTATATGCTTAACATGTAGTTTCCTGCGTCTAATATGGTGTATTTTATGTGATAAGACCTGCGTCTAGTATGCTGTCATGCGACTGTAACGTTGTCATGCGTCTAATAAAATGTCGTTGGTCTAACCTGCGTGTAATGTGTTGTCTTGTGGGACCTTAAAGCTGTTAACTTTCCAGTAACTAGCAGCTCTAATAGTGTGCGTAAAGAATTTCCGATTAAGTCGCAGGTAATTTGTGATATTGCAGGAAGGAGGATGCATCAACAAGTCACTCCACACCCTTGGGAAAGTCATATCCGTTCTGTCTGAACGGGAAACTCAAGATCGGAAGAGATCTTCCTACATCCCATATCGAGATTCAGTATTAACCTGGTAAGTGTTACCACATGGTTTGTTTCCGTTTGCTTATGTCTTTTGGTTTCGCTGCACCTATTGACATCTTGATGGCGATGCTGAGTTGCTGATACTTGCTGCTTGACTGCGTTGTGAGTGATACTTCTATTTGATTGGGATTCGATATCTTAATCAGGATACTGAAGGAGTCCCTTGGCGGTAACGCGAAGACGGCGATGATAGCGACCATCAGTCCAGCTAACCTCCATTATGCTGAAACACTAAGCACGCTAAGATATCTTTTCGCTCCTGTTCTTTCACACAGATCGTTGCTTGTAAGACATGCTGATTCTACTGTTAAGGAATATTCTTGTTTATAGCTGGGATTATCGTGCTTTGCTGGTTAGTATTCTTTTGAATTGTGGAATCATTAAAATTGTTGGAATTTCGTTTGATATTTATTCGGCTGTCCATGCTTTGAAAACGTGCGAGACTTTGATTGACCAGCAAACTGTGACGCATGCCTTAACTGGCCTCACGTATGCACAGCAAGCTAGAAATATTGTCAACAAAGCCAAGGTGAACGAAGATCCTAAGGCCAAGCTTATTAGAGGTATAATTCCGTTTAACCTTTGCTTAGGCTTGCTTACTTTCCTTTGCCTTGTTTAGCCTTGTTTAGTCTTGCTTACTTGTTTTGGTGCTTAATTAGGGCAATTTTCTTTCATATGTGGAACGGCCTGATATATTGGAAAAGTAATGGAATGCCATCACTTTGAATATCAAATCATAGTTTTAGATCATCTGTGTAAACGATGAGCTTGCCCGAGAATTTCGGGTCTCTTTTGTCGACCTAAGGAACCGTCTCATTTTATATATACTTCTTCTTTTTTATCGAATGTTATTTTTATGCCTTTCCCCGCGCCTTTGAGATGCAGTTTCCTCTATCGCGTACGCATCATATGTAATCGCTCGTTTTCATGTGTTAATACAGGCTTGCGATAAATCAATTTTTCTGTTCAGTCCGAAATATTAGTTCTACTCCAGCACATTGCGCTTTCGCAGTATCCTGTTGTTTTCCTCATGCTTAAAATGTTCTTAATAATTATTTTGGTTTCTAGTTTTTTTAATTATTTCGCATAAAAGGAAATATGCTAATAATGCATCGCCCATCGTAAAAACGCTCGTTCAAGCTAACAGTTGAACTTGCGTTGCTCACCCTCAATTGTAGAGATGCTTGCTGAAATCCAGAGGCTTAAAGAAGTTCAGCAAAGTCCAGTAGGAGGTACTCCGAAACCGGCCTCTGATGAAGTGGAAGAACTGCGGATCAAGTTAAAGGAAGCACAGCTTGCTTTGGCTGACTCTCGGAGGTGAAATATTTTTCCTTGGGTCCTTTATCTTTTTACGAAGGAAGTCAATAATGCAAAACGCTTTTGCATTACGCGTATACTCCTAATAGATTTCTTGTCTTTTCCAATGTGTTTGCAGCGTGGCTATATTAGTACTTCTTTTTCCAGTATCACCTAAATTGCCTGGCAAACTATGGTTGATTAATAGTTGCATAATATGCGGGGCGTTTCAATTCAGGGAGACTCGTCTTTCAACTTAGTTCTGAGATATTTTTGATACCAAAATGATAACGGCAGTCTGCGCCGTAGTCTGGTCAACGAAACGTAGACCCTCTCCGTGATGTAAAGCAATAACAATTCTCTTCTAATTCAGGGAGACTGTCTCAGCCCCCTTCTATTCAACATGATTATGCATACTTTTATAGAGTACATGAAGTCTCCCCCTTTCGACCAGTTTGGATTCAGATTTTCGAGCCTGTTCTCCCACCGGCACTGGTTTCAATTCGCTGGTAGCGAATAGCGAATAGCGAGGTACCGAGCCACGGGACCGTAAATACATGTATATCTTGTATGGCGCGTGAGCTCTAGTTTGAAAGGAAAATGGTTTCCATTATTATTATTGGCACTGGTTTCAATTCGCTGACGACGCAGCTTCTGTGAGTTCCGGCGAGTCCGAAAACCAGGTTCTTCTTAATGCCTTCTCGCGGTGGTGTGCGTGGAGCAGGATGATTATCAGAGTGGATAAATGCCACACCTTTGGAATT